>CM037852.1:90704376-91016209 GCA_021234595.1 Delia radicum
AACTATACATTTCAAATGCAACTTCATTGAATTTTAGTACTTTTTAGTACTTGCACTAACAGTAAAAAGTCAGTAAAAATTTTTGCTAAAACTACTAAAAGTTAGTTCAATATGACTGCTAAAATTAGAAGCTTTTTTTGCCAAATATGTATTAACAAGATAAGAATAGCAAAAATAAATCTGTTACATCTAAATTTGAGCTAAATTTTAGTTAAATGAAAGATGCAAATTAATGTACAAATCAGCAAAAATCAAAGTGTGTTGCCCTAAAAAAATAGAATAAAATTAGTAAAATGTTTTGCTAAATCTACTAAAAGTTTGTTCAAAACGACATGGTTAAAATGAGCAGGAGTTTTTTTTGCTAAGTATTATTTAAATAGGAATAGCAACAGCAAATCAATGAAATCTACAAACATTTTGTTTTATTTGAGCTAAATTTTAATTACGAGGGCGGATCAATAAGTCCGTGACTTTTCGAACTTCCCTCGTAGTTATATGAAATGCAACACTGTTCCCATCAAGTACCACCTGTTAATAGACTACTGTCAAATTTGAGCAAGTTCCGTCATTTACTTTGCGTTTAACAGCTGTTCAAAACATACAACCTTTTTTTAAAAATGGAAAAAAGTGAATTTCGAGTGCTCATAAACATTATTTTTAGCGAAAAAACCTTCATCAACCACCAAGAAAAATCTTGATAAAATACTATGGGGACTCTGCACACATCGATTTCAATGGTAAAAAAGTGGTTACTGACTTTCGTTGGGTCAATACACCCGAAAATGTCGAAAAAATCCATGATATGGTGTTGGCCGATTGAAGAGTAAAAGTGCATGGATTGTTGATACCATAGGCATTTCATATGGCAGTGTGGTTTCGATTTTAAATGATCAGTTGGGTTTAAGAAAGCTGTCTGCAAGATGGGTGCAGCGTTTGCTCTAAATTGACCATAAATGTAATCGTAACGTGTGACAACTTCAAAGGATTGCTTGGAGTTGTTTAACCGCAATTCGAATGAGTTTTGCGGCGTTTTGTAACTGTGGGTTAAACATGGATCCATTACAACACTCCGGAGAAACGGCTCCGAAGAAGGCCAAGGTAAGTTTGTCGGCCAATAAGGTGATGGCAACAGTTTTTTGGGGATAATCCACATCGCGAGATAATCCACATCGATTACCTTCAAAAGGTACCGATTCAACGAGGATTTAAAAAAAAAACGACCCGATATTGCCAAGAAAAAAGTTCTTTGCATCAAGATAATGCACGGGTACACACGTGTGCAGTCTCAATTGCAAAATTCCATGAATTGGGCTACGAATTGGTACCTCATCCGCCATATTCTCCGAATTTAGCCCCGAGTGACTATTTCCTATTTCCAAACCTAAAGAAATGGCTCGGTGGAAAGAGATTTAGCTCCAACGATGGAGCAAACAAATGCCTATTTTATGGACCACGAAAAATCCTATTTTTTTGGAAGGGATACAAAAATTGGAGAAACGTTGAAGGTATTGAGCTAAAAGGAGATTATGTTGAAAAATATTTTTTTTTTTTTTGCAAAAAAAACTGTGTTCCGTTCAAAAAGTCACGGACTTATTGATCCGCCCTCGTAGTTAAAAATAATTATGCCATATATAACAATATATTCTCATATATAATTTAAGATATAATAATATATTCGGTCTTATAAAAATGTTTGTGTGTGAAATAAGGTATGCCTATATGCTTATATATGGTGTCATATGTATAATGCAAATCAAAATATAATTATATATGGCATTAAATGATCTAAGATACAATTATGTAAGATTTCATTTATGACACAAGATTTGTAATTTAGTTTGAGATTTGATTATATATGGTCCAACTTCATTAATATCTTACATGCGCATAAGATATAATTATGTATTAATACATAAAACTAAAAAAAAAAAAAAAAAAAAAAAAAAGTAAAAAGTTCCTTGTTTTTGTCATCAATAACAAAAATTACGTTATTCTTTTTTTAAATTCCAACTTCTTCCACTAGTGCCCAGAGACCAAAAACGTTGATTTAGGGGCCCTTTCCTGCAGAGCAAAAAGAGCTGTATTTATATTTAATTTGAATTCACCTTTCGATTCTACATCAGCAATTATTTCAAATTTTTTACCCGTTTTTAAAGTGCATCATTTAGGAAATAGAGTGGTCAGAAAAAATTAAATTTTTTCAAAAAACTCATAAAATACACCGAAAATTTTTGTTTTAATACTTTTTGGCGTAGAATCGAATGGCAGGTTCAAATTTTATATAAACTATCTCCTTTTTGCTCTATAGTAAAAGGCGCCCTAAATTAGTTGTTTTTGCCACCACTGGAAGGAGTTGAAATTTTATAAAAATAATAACGCCATTTTTTTATGCAAAACCCGTAAAAAAAAAGGTATGATATCCTATAATCAAATTTTTGGTGACGTAATAATTGTAATAATTATATATGCGGTCTAATGACAAACCATTTTTTTTCAAAATTATATAGGGATTGAAGTAGATTCAATTAGATCTCAAAATTTCTTATTCGATTTACCAAAAATTTGTTATCTTTTTGGATCTAAATATATCTCATGGGATATTTTAGCATCTATCACGATCTCTAACATATTATTGGATTCAACAATTTTATATCAAATATATTATTTGAAGTATATAATGTAGATATTAGGATATGAAGTTATATAATTGGATATTAGATACCCCAATTTTGAGATAACTTGTATTAGATTAATATCGATCTAAATAAAATGGGATATTATTTTATATTTGAGATATTTATTTTTTTTTTTTGATCGGGCAATTAAATGTCAATACAATGAAAAATTCCCAAGTATGGTGTGCACCAAATTTCATTTTCAATAAACATTAATACATATTATTAAACTTTTAATTGAAAATGAGTTGGAAATCAAAAATGTTTAATTAAAAATTTTTTTTTAACAATAATTTTTCTGTGGTGCCAATAATGAGATTTTTTCGTAATTTTCGCATAAAATTTTGAAAATACGATCTATAACTTTTTAAATTTCTACAAAACTTAAAAAATATCGATTGCGATAACCTCTAAACCTCTGTGAAAAATCTCAAACACATATGCCAGAGTTCGTTATAACAGAATTCCACTGTATTACGTTTTTTCAGTCTTAACTCATTAATGGCACGTCATATATCCGCTGGACATTTTTCAACCAAATTTTCCAGATATTAGAAAGGACCATGTTTCATTAAGAAGTTTTTGTAATTTGTTTGCCTTAAAGCGCCATATAGTTGGAAATATTGGGCAACCAAAGTTTAAACTTTGACGACATATAAATCCTCTACGGTTTAATATATTTTGAAAATTTTAATTTTGTGTATAATTTGTGTACAAATCTTTATTTAAAATATATCGCACTTGATCAACAAGAGGGTATTAACTCAAAATTTTAACAATTTTCAGTAGAGTCAAACAAACTGTTTATGGCCACATTTTTAACAGAATTTAAAAATTCAAACATATCATAATAAGCAAATTCCATTGAAAATATATATACATTGTTTTTGTTTTAAATTTTACCACTCATTGCAAAAAAAAAATCAATTTTTCGAGTTAATACCATTTTTTGAAATTTTATCGATTTAAATTTATAGAATAAAACAAATTTTATCAACAAAACAGTATCAACTCAAAATACAACCAAATATAAATAAACAGTTAGATTATTTTAACATAAATAAAGGCTCAAATCAAAATAATACCCTTTTTATGAAAATATACGATTTCATTTATATTTAAACTTTTGTATTAACTCGAAATAATACCTTTTTGTTGAAATAAAGGTAATCACTACATTATCATGAAAATGGTCTCAAAGGTGGTTTTCGAGAATGAAAGAGTAATCGGAGGTACGTTGAAATTTTACAATAGATAGATATTGAGGTTGTTAGTTGATTTCTTGAAAAAAGTGATATTTTAAAAATTTTGAGTTAATACCCTCTTGTTTGATCAAGTGCGATATGAAAAGTAATTTTTTAGGTTAACCGATTTTTAAATATATTTCGAAAAATTGTTTTGACCATTTTGTAAAATTACCATATGGCAGCTCTGAAGATAACATTTTATAAGTTTAGTAGTATTTTAATAAAAACCATCCATTATTATGTTTAAAGTTAAAACGGAATTAATGTTAGGAATATATTAGACTTACAAGGGGAGTCTCCCGATGGATTCTCTAAGATCTTATTGATATTTGGATATGTGATAAAGAAAACAAATAAGGGACACGTATTTTTTTTTTAGCGTCCCAGTCTCATGTTTAGGGTTTAAAAAGTGGGGTCAAAAATTAAATTTTAGACAATGGGGTACCAAATGAAAGATAACTTTCAAGTATTTTTGTTTATTCAAAAAAGTGTGTTTTAAGTGATATTAAAACTAGCGTTTTGTTAAAGAATATAATTCTCTGTTCTGGATCACATTCCGCAAAAAAATAAAACTAATTCAAATGTCTTGGTGTTCTTAAATTCACTTTCACTATTTTTTACGGGAATTGAATTCGCCAAAGTGTTCTGGAATCCCATTCCGCCAAAAATATAACTAATTCAAATGTCTTGGTGTTCTTGATTCAATTTCACTATTTTTTTATTAAATATAAGTTGTTTAAAGAAAAAAAAAAACACATGGTTCATACAATTTAGAATTATTTTTGTTGATTTCAAGCAAATATTTAAAGTTTTAAATTTTCTCAACAATAAAAAGATGTTTTAGAAAACATCTAAAAAAAATATTTTCTTTTGGAAATTACACAAAAATTTCTTACCGTTACTTATAATGCCCCTTTTTTCAAATAATAACATTTCTGGTGGTTAAAAAATATACTTTCATTGGTTATGGTTTAAATTTTCTTTATATTAGTAGCAGTTATATTGCTTTAATTCTATCTTAAAACAATTATTTCTACCAAGTCACAAATTTTCCTTAAATTCACATATATTTTTGCAATTTGACGACTTAAAAAGACTTCAAAACACCAAAACGTACGAATTCAAGAACACAGATTTTTTAAATTTTACGAATTTGAAAAATTTTACGTTTTCAATTCCCCACTAATTCAGAACATACGCATATGAGTTGTTTGAAGAAAAAAAACAAAAAACACTTGATTCATACAATTTAGATTATTGTATTAGTTTCAAGCAAATATTTAAAGTTTATAACATTTTTCAACAATAAAAAGGTGCTTTAGAAAACATATAAAATATAGAATTTTTTTTGAAATTACACATGAATTTCTGACAGTTATTTAAAAATGCCCCTTTTTCAAATAATAATCTTTCTGGTGGTTAAAAATATGCTTTTATTAGTAATGGTTAAATTTTCTTTATATTAGTTCAATTATTTTGCTTTGATTCTTTCTTAAAAAAAATATTTCTACCAAATCACAAATTTTTCATTAGTTTCAGACAAGTTTCCATACAAAAATGTATTAAATTTGGCCCTACCTTTCAACCCTTAAACGTAAGATTGGGCCGTTAAAACGTGTCCCTTGTTTTTTTTTTCTTTATCACATATTCAAATTTCATTAGGATCGGAGAGAACCTATCGGGAAACTTCCCTTGTTAGTGTATTTGAAAGTTTATCGTTCGAATCGTTCAGATTTTCAAAAATGATATACAATCGGTGAACTAATTTCTAGGCAGAGAAATACATTTTCATATTTTTTTATCAACATAACAATCAACAATATAAAAAATTAGGCTTTTGTATATTTTGAAATAATTTTTGAAAAAAGTTCCATCTAAAAAGGTAAAAAATTTATTTTTTCAATAAATATTTGGTAACTCTGGAGAACCATTTTTTAATTTTTTTTTATTCACGATTGCAGTAAGGATGTTGAATAATTTTAAGGTC
This sequence comes from Delia radicum, assembly GCA_021234595.1. Lineage (NCBI taxonomy): Eukaryota > Metazoa > Arthropoda > Insecta > Diptera > Anthomyiidae > Delia > Delia radicum. The sequence goes on from CM037852.1 coordinate 90,710,286, forward strand.
TTTAAGTCACTTACTTATCTTTTACCAGTAAAAAAAATATAGCCGTTGAAATGAACTTGCTCGAAAAAGGAACACTGTGTTAAAAATGAGTTAATCAAACTTAAATTACTGTTGATTTTTAAAAGAATTGTAATCTGTAACAAATATCGCTACATATTTCAAGAAAATCGCTATTCTGGCAACATTATAAAGTACCGTTGTTTAAGTGTTGCCAATTAATTGATTTTATAGTATACATATTGATTTGTTAAATACGATGTTTATAGTAGGTTCTTTCGAAGTATTTTTGGGTAAAGCCTGGTAAAATGAGATTAAACAAAAAATTCGCTAACAAAAGGTAAAAAAACCTACCTAGAACGCACAAAACCTCATTTCGAGACCAAAATAAACGTCAAAATTTTTTATATAAAAAAATAGTTATTAAGAACTAAATACTATTTATTAATTGTACTTAAAAGATTAGAAGGTGATATTAGATAATGCCAATTATTTTTTCAGAAGTTTTGTTAATTTTTTGTTTATTTTTACAAATACAAAAAATTTTATTTATGAACAGCTGATGATTTGATAGTTTTAACATTTTACCCGAACAAAAAGTAAGGATAACTTCTGGTAAAAAAGTGAAACACAATTATTCATCGCGCACTCATGTACACAATTATTGACAATAAAAACTCTTTTTGCTAAGATTGGACTTTAAAATTAAGTTTATGTACATTGTTAAAAACAAGATTTGTCATAGATTTTATTCCAAAAATGTTGCACAATTTATTTGGGCATTGGAAAGGTCGCAATTTGACCAAGACATTCTGACGATTAACACATTTATCTTTTTTGTTTGCTCTATTATCAGTGTTGCCACTTTTTGAATAATTATTAAAAAAAACGGGACTGTTTACACATTCGTTGTGTAATTTCTGAATAATGACATTTTTGTGTAATTTCTCTTTTATAGAAAACAACTCAATTTTTGTAAAATTTCGGGTTAATTATTGTTTATTTGCACTTTAAAATATGTGGAACGTTCACGTCTACAGGAAATATAAGTCCCAGAACTTGTTAATAAATAAAAAATTTCAATATTTAGATAAATTGAGTTTTTTGTTTCCAATTTGTGGTAAATTATAAAATGTTGATCAAATATTAAACCCACTTTAGAAGTAATCAAATATGTAGCATTATGTTTTTTTTTATTTGTGTTTTAAATCTCATATTTTTAAAATTTTTTGTGAAAATATTTGTCAAACACCAAAAAAGTGTCATTTTTATATTTTACTAGCGGGCTTTGCCCGCTACGTTGTTAGCGTGCCTTAGACCTAGTTTTTGGGATGATGGATAACTTTTCAGTTTGCCCACTATCTGTGTACCAAAATTTAATAAAATCCTTTAAGCCATATAAAAGATAACAAAAAGTGGGCGTAAAACTGCCACGCCCACCAAGTCTTAATCTATTATAGCAAACAGTGCTTATGAGTCATCCCAATATCTGTGTACCAAATTTCAATAAAATCTGTTCAGCCATATAGAAGATAGTGAAGATGTGGGCGATAAAGTGCCACGCACACAATATCTAAATTTGATATAACTTAAAGTGCTTATCTGTGACATCTCTTCTGGGTACCAAATATCAATTGCATCGGTAAAGCCATATCGAAAATAGTGAAAAAGTGGGCGTAAAAGTGCCACGCCCATCATATAAAAATTTCATATAGCCTATAGTTCCTTCAGACCGCCCACTATCTATGTGTCAAATTTGAATAAAATCGTATTGAATATAGCGAAAAAGTGGGCGTAAATGTGCCACGCCCACAATATCTAAATTTTATATAACTTAAAGTGCTTATCTGTGATATCTCTTTCTGGGTACCAAATATCAATTGCATCGGTAAAGCCAAATCGAAAATAGTGAAAAAGTGAGCGTAAAAGTGCCACGCCAATCATATAAAAATTTAATATAGCCTATAGTCCCTTCCAGACCGTCCACTGTCTATGTGTCAAATTTGAATAAAATCTGTAAGCCATATAAAAGATAACAAAAAGTGGGCGTAAAACTGCCACGCCCACCATGTCTTAATCTATTATAGCAAATAGTGGTTATGAGTCATCCCAATATCTGTGTACCAAATTGGAATAAAATCTGTTCAGCCATATAGAAGATAGTGAAGATGTGGGCGTAAAAGTGCCACGCCTACAATATCTAAATTTTATATAAATTAAAGTGGTTATCTGTGACATCTCTTTCTGGGTACCAAATATCAATTGCATCGGTAAAGTCATATCGAAAGTAGTGACAAGTGGGCGTAAAAGTGGCACGCCCATTATATAAAATTTCATATAGGCTATAGTTCCTTCCAGACCGCACACTATCTATGTGTCAAATTTGAATAAAATCGTAACGAATATAGCGAAAAAAGTGGGCGTAAATGTGCCACGCCCACAATTTCTAAATTTGATATAACTTAAAGTGGTTATCTGTGACATCTCTTTCTGGGGACCAAATATCAATTGCATCGGTAAAGTCATATCGAAAGTAGTGAAAAAGTGGGCGTAAAAGTGGCACGCCCATTATATAAAAATTTCATATAGGCTATAGTTCCTTCCAGACCGCACACTATCTATGTGTCAAATTTGAATAAAATCGTAACGAATATAGCGAAAAAGTGGGCGTAAATGTGCCACGCCCACAATATCTAAATTTGATATAACTTAAAGTGCTTATCTGTGATATCTCTTTCTGGGTACCAAATATCAATTCCATCGGTGAAGCCATATCGAAAATAGTGAAAAAGTGGGCGTAAAAGTGCCACGCCCATCATATAAAAATTTCATAAAGCCTATAGTTCCTTCCAGACCGCCCACTATCTATGTGTCAAATTTGAATAAAATCGTATCGAATATAGCGAAAAAGTGGGCGTAAATGTGCCACGCCCACAATATCTAAATTTTGTATAACTTACAGTGCTTATCTGTGATATCTCTTTCTGGGTACCAAATATCAATTGCATCGGTAAAGCCATATCGAAAATAGTGAAAAAGTGGGCGTAAAAGTGCCACGCCCATCATATAAAAATTTCATATAGCCTATAGTTCCTTCCAGACCGCCCACTATCTATGTGTCAAATTTGAATAAAATCGGTTCAGGCGTTTGGACGTGATGCTCACACAAACAAACAAACAAACAAACAAACAAACAAACCAACAGTCATTTTTATAATATTAATTAATAATAATAATAATAATAATAATAATAATAATAATATTAATAAGGATGATTGTGATACAATGACTGAACAAATTTTGGCTAAACTGCATTTTATGGAGCGCTCTTCAAAAAAAAGTAGGTGGTCCCCTCCAGAATTAAAAAAGAATTTTTTTTTCTCTTTCGATTAAGGGGGCCGGAGCCCTTGCCTGCAGCGCTATTTTCGAAAACACTTACTTTTTTATAAAACCGCAAAATGGAAAACTTTACTTAGCGAAGACGCTAAACTCCTTATCACATAGGAGAAAACCCCTAAGCCCGCCGAAGGCCGGTCACACAGAAAAACTTTTCTCAGCGAAGCCGGGCGTTGGACGAAACTGGAGGAGAAAATCCTTAAGCCAATAAATTTTTGTACTATCGCCTTCACGCTGTTATTCCTAGATAATTCCAACGATAGCAACTAAAAGTCACAGTTTCATGTAAAATTCATTATTGAACAGTAAGTTTTACAAAACTAATTAAAAAAAAAAAAAAAACACTAAAAAACTTCCTCCCAGTTTTGTACTTAAAAAATTTCCTTTCATTTGAGTACCCACACTTACAGTTAGGAGCACTTGTGAGTACATGTAAGTACTTTTTACACCTAAAGATTCAGGCCAACAAATGTTTGACACTAGAACTAAATCCAAATCTGGCCTTAGATTCACTCTCCGACATCAGGCGTTCGAGCTATATTAACGAGAAAAGAGTATTTTTTGATCAAAATGCTCCGATTTTTGACCTTCCTGGAAATACATTTTTCATAATACTTGTAACGGCAACTGAACACACTACTCTAATCATTTTTTTTTTTTTAGTTTTTAAATTTTAAAGATAACTTATTTCCTTACGACATTATTGTAAATTGAAATTGAGGTTGTAACAGCAATTTTAAAGTCCCGCAATGCAAAGTTTGAAAAAATTCAAATTTATTATCAAGTTCAACCGACGATAATGTCGTAAGAAAATAAGTTATCTTAAAAATTGAAGAACTGAAAAAAAATGGTAGGAGTAGTTTGTTCAGGTGACGTTACAAGTATTATTAAAAATGTATTTCCAGGAAGGTCAAAATCAGAGCATTTTGATCAAAAAATACACTTTTCTCGTTAATATAGCTCGAACGCCTGATGTCGGAGAGTGAATCTAAGGCCAGATTTGAATTCAGCATACCTTGTACCTTTAGAAAAGTATAATTTAGTTCTAGTGTCAAACATTTTTCGGCCTGAATCTTTAGGTGTAAAAAGTACGTACATGTACTCACAAGTGCTCCCCAGTGTATATGTTTCTACGTATACCGGTTTTTGGGACCGGGGCCCATGGGCCACCTGCGGCCGTAATACCGAAGAAAGAAAAAAAATTTCTTTTTTAATTCCAGAGGAGGTTATATTTTTTGAGGAACGCCCCATAAAGTGCAGTTTTGCCCAAAATTTTTAATCTTATGCGTTTTATTATGGTTATTGTGTTAAAACCAGCGCGAAACTTGTTCGCTGTAGCGGACAAGAGATAGAAAAGGGTATAGTAAGCTTGCTGTTGATCAGGCAACAACTCTGTTAACCCTCTAACGGGCAAGGCTGCAGCAGGGCAGCCTTCATAAAATACGCCGAATAAGTGTTTTGTACGTAGAAATTAATATATTCCGATAGAAAACTAAATTTGTTAAAAGTTTCGCTAAAAAATTTGTCGTTTGCCGTGCACTGAAAAACATAGTGTTCAAAAATCTAAAAAACAAATTTAAGTTGACTAAAAATTCTTGATAATGAAATTTTTCCCTAGGACAGGATACCTCTTAATGACATCGTTTTAACTTATAAACTAATGGACGGATTTTTATGAAATTTGGCGGAAAGAAGACCATAAGTACACTCATAGAAATAAACGTGTAAAAATAGCAGAAAAAGCTACTAAAAATCTGTGTCTGTGCAGGGGAATGCCTGCGAAAGGGAACTCGCAGATCTCGCATCTTCATTCTTTTTGACAGTCAGGCTGCACTGAGGGCCTTAATGGCTTATAAGGTGTCGTATGGGTTGGTCATGGAATGCATTCAGACTCTCAATAGGCTCGGTAGGGGCAACTCTCTAACCTTGGGGTGGATTCCTGGTCATGAGCGGCATGAGGGCAACGAGAGGGCAGATTGTCTTGTCAACCGCGGGGCCCGAAAGTCCTTTATTGGTCCTGAACCATTCTGTGGAATACCTGCGGGGTATGTTAGGGAAAGGCTCAGGGCATGGAGAGAGTCTGAATTCTCTGGTTACTGGGAAAACTCTCCTGGTCAGCGCCAGGCTAAAAGATTGATCTCTTTTTGCAGTAGCGGGTCGAGGCGACTCTTGTCGCTTGAAAGGGGGGGTTTGAGGACCCTGGCGTCGTACTTAACTGGACACTGTAATCTCAGATACCATCTGCACAAGAAGGGTCAATCGGACACGGATATGTATAGGTTTTGCGAGATGGTGTCTGAGACCTCGGAGCATGTTCTCTGCGAATGTCCCAGGCTTTGGGATAGGAGACTTAGGTTTCTAGGTAATCGCTTCATTTCGCCTTCCGACATCGCGAACATTTTGCCTAATAGGATAATTGGCTTTATAGGTAGCTTGAATCTGTAGGTAACTTTAGGAAGCAAAAAAGACCTACATTGGTCGCGGTGCATAGTGCCTTCTGATCTAATCTAATCTACTAAAAATTAGTTAAAAATTACGTTGCAAAAAGAACTACTAATTTTTTTTTTTGCTAAATGATAATAAAATAAGAACGGAAAAAATAAGACTCTTAACTTAACAAAATTTAGCCATATTCGAGTTAAATTTTATTTAATTGAAAATAGCATTTTAAACTGTTAAAATTTGCAAAAACCTTTACTAGACTAAAAACAGCAAAAAAAAAACTGTAGTATCAACAAAATTTTTGTTATATGTACCTTAAATTCTGTAGAACGCAAATAACAGTTTATTTTTCTAAAATCAACAAAAAATTTTGCCAAAAAATTGAAAATTTCTGATTTCAGAAGGGTAGATTTTTATTCCCTTTAAAAAAAATTCTAAAAAAACTTAAAGAACTTTACATTTTTTTTTAATGACTAGTTTGTCTACTAATATTTAGCAAATATTTTTGCTGATTTTAGCAGATTAATTTGTTACTTTCAATTAACTAAAAAATAGAACTAATAATTTGTAGATTTAACAGATTTATTTTGCTATTCTTATCTTACTAATATTTAGCAAACAAAATCTGCTAATATTAGCAGTTTTTTCTGCAATGTCATTTTTAACGAAGTTTTAGTAGTTTAGCAAACAATTTAAATTTTTTTTTCTATCAGTGCATTAGTAGCAAAGCTCTAAAGTTTGAACAATTTATATTAAAGTTTAGATACTTTTTCGCCCAATTTCGCTTTTTCCAAAAATCGAAAATTGCCATATCTTCTTAAACAGAAGCACAAAAATTTTTTTTTTTTTGGTTTTTCCACTCACAATATTTTGTCGTTAAAAACAAAGGAATATATACTTTAAAACTACTAAACATATAGTTAAAAGCCGGCCTAATCATTTTTCTTTTAAATCAAAAACATTTTTAATTTTTTTTTAACTATTAAAAAATTAACTCAAAATACATAAAAATAAAAGATTTTCTTTAATTTTTACTATCAAAAATAAAAAAAAAAAAATAATTTTAAAAAATACCCAAATCGATAAAGTTAAACGATTTTATTTTATTTTAACTATTAAAAATTAACTTATAAATTATTAAAAACAACAGTTTAACTTTTTTTACTATCATTAACTTTTTGGTCCAATTAAAGAATTTTTTGAAAAAACAAAATTTTAACTAAAAATAATAACTGGTACAGAAAAACAGTATTTACGTGTAGTTTCTTTTTTCAATAAATGGTAAAATAAGTCAAAAGAAAATATTTCTTTGTAGTTAAAACGTGTATTTCTTAAAAAATAAAGTTTACTGATTACTTTTTAAATAAATTGCAATCAGTGAGTGTAGTTATATCTTGTTAAAAGCAATAATTTTTGTTCAAAACATCTGCACCCTAAATCTATTTTGGCTCATATCGCCTAAAGAGAAATAAGTCTGTAAAAATAACAGAAAGTTACTAAAAATTAGCACTGCTTTTTCAAACGCTTTACATTTTTAAGGACAATATTGAGCAATTCCATATGAAAGCGATCACCTTTTGGACGACCCCTCTCCGATTTTAAAATAAATAGTCTCAATCGATTGCCCAGCAAAAAATAATGTACCTACATATTTTTTTTTTTTTTATAGTGACTGGTTTAGTGGTGGTGTGCACCACTGTCATGTGACAAAATTGAAGAATTCTTCATAAGGGACCTCATTGAAAGTTGTTTTAAAAAAGCGATCGCAACGAGTGATAGCTCGTTGGAAAGGTATTGAATCAGGCTTTAATTGAAAAATAAAATTTTCCTAATTTTTCTCAGAAATTTACCTTTTTTCCCATGAAAATTAAATTTTCCCATGAAAATTAAATTTTCCGATTTTCCACAGAAGCTCCTAAATTTTCCGGCTAATTTTATTTTTTTTGGATTCCTCATAATTTTTGCTTTAAGAATCAGCAATAAAAAAATGGGCCCCGACTCCTCGATCGCAACGAGTGATAGCTCGTTGGAAAGGTATTGAATCAGGCTTTAATTGAAAAATAAATAATTTTCCTAATTTTTCTTGTTAAATAATTAAAAATAATTCAATTATAAAAAATATAAAAACAATGAGAACAAGGTGGTCTCTTAAATACTCTTCTCCTGTCCAAACAAGGAGTCGGGGCCCATTTTTTTATTGCTGATTCTTAAAGCAAAAATTATGAGGAATCAAAAAAAAATAAAATTAGCCGGAAAATTTAGGAGCTTCTGTGGAAAATCGGAAAATTTAATTTTCATGGGAAAAAAAGCTTAATTTCTGCGATCGCTTTAGTAGTTTTTAGTAGTTTTTTTAAAACAACTTTCAATGAGGTCCCTTATGAAGAATTCTTCAATTTTGTCACATGACAGTGGTGCACACCACCACTAAACCAGTCACTATAAAAAAAAAAAAAAATGTAGGTACATTATTTTTTGCTGGGCAATCGATTGAGACTATTTATTTTAAAATCGGAGAGGGGTCGTCCAAAAATTTGCCAATTTTGATCGTTTTCATATGGAATTGCTCTATTATTTAAATTACTTTTTATTTTGTTAATTTTTATAAAAATTTACTATTTTATAAACATATAATATATTTAATATAGTCCTTCACAAAAAAAAAATCTATCCCTTTTTGAAATTTTTTTAAAAATCTCTTGATTATTTTCTGAGTTTTATTAGCTTAGTCAAAGAACATAAGAACTAAAGAATAACCAAGGTACTCAATCTGTTAAATTTTATATGAAAACTGGTTTAAGAAAAACATTTTTAGAGGTTTTTTTTATTTATTTTTCGAAACGACCTAATAGTATGAATTTCATTGCAAAACAGCGTTTGCCCGTTAGAGGGTTAAGATAGGAACGTTGGTCTAAAGGGTCTCAAATCTGTATGCATGGTCGTAGTGGTGGTAGGGGTGGTGGGGTTGTTGTGTAATTTAATATGCTTTTGGAAATTTTTGCGCTACGGCTGTGTAATTTTATGTCTTACTGGTGGCAACACTGTCTATTATACATTTGAAAATAAAAAATTCTGACAAGAAGAAAAATCATTGGGAATTTAGCCAAAAAAAAAAATTATAATAATTTTGTTGACTACAAAGTATTTATATTATCTGTTTTTATTTGTTTTGATATGCTACAATAAAATTTTTGTATACATATTTTTCTTTTTTATTTTTAATAAAGGATGGGAAGTGTATTTTTTTTTCACTAATTTTTCGTTGTGTTTTTTTTTTTTTTTGCATTTCCTCCATTTGTAAAATTTTTATTATTAACTGACATACTTGCGTAATAAATTAAACAAATGTAAGTATATTAATTTTGTATGCAGAAAAAAAAACAAAGAAAAAGTTTAAAGATTAATATATATTTTTGAAAAATATAAATTTACGAGGGCGGTTCAATAAGTCCGTGACTTTTCGAACTTCCCTCGTAGTTATATGAAAAGCAACACCGTCATTTACTTTGCGTTTAACAGCTGTTCAAAACATACAACCTCGTGGATTTTTTTAAAAATGGAAAAAGGTGAATTTCGAGTGCTCATTAAACATTAGTTTTAGCGAAAAAAAAAACATTCAATCACACCAAGGAAAAGCTTGATAAATACTATGGGGTCTCTGCACTATCGATTTCAATGGTAAAAAAGTGGTTTACTGACTTTTGTTGTATTCGCACAAGTACAAATGACGCTAAACGTTCTGGACGGCCAATTGAGGTCAATACACCCGAAAATGTCGAAAAAATCCACGATATGGTGTTGGCCGATCGAAGAGTAAAAGTGCGTGAAATTGTTGATGCTATAGGTATTTCATATGGCAGTTTGGCTTCGATTTTAAATGATCAGTTGGGTTTAAGAAAGCTGTCTGCAAGATGGGTGTCGCGTTTGCTCTCAATTGACCGTAAACGTAATCGGTAGTGTCCGACCGAACAGTTCGGCCAAAAAACTATATTTTGTCAGTTTTTTGATATTTAGAGGCAATGAAGACAAATTTTGGTATTGGAAACATGTTTGTTGAGCTTATTTAATTCGATTTTGTATATAAAAGTTAAGAGAAAAGCCGAAGTTTAGCTATAAAGTTAAAAGTTCGGCCGCCGATCTATTTTCGATTTGGCCGAACTTTCTGAGGCCGAACAGTGAATTTATTGCTTAACTACAAACTTTTCTTCAGATTTGACACTCAAAATAGCATCTAATCAGTCCAATAAACATCCGCCAAATTTGTCCATAATGCTTTAAAATACCGAATACAGAACAAATGCATTTTCTGACCGAACTTTTCGGTCGGACACTAGTAATCGGTTTCTCCGGGTGAACCGGCTCCGAAGAAGGTAAGTTTGTAGGCCAATAATGTGATGGCAACAGTTTTTTGGGATGCACGTGGGATAATCCACATCGATTACCTTCAAATAATCCACATCGATTACCCCCCGTAACTATTTCCTATTTCCAAACCTAAATAAATGGCTCGGTTTAAAGAGATTTAGCTCCAACGATGAAATTATTGATCAAACAAATGCCTATTTTATGGACCTCAAAAATCCTATTTTTTGGAAGGGATACAAAAATTGGAGAAACGTTGGACTAAGTGTATTGAGCTAAAAGGAGATTATGTTGAAAAATAAATATTTTTTTTTTTGAAAAAAAAAACTGTTATTCAAAAAGTCACGGACTTATTGATCCGCCCTCGTATATACTTGGCGCCACAAGTTATGTGTCTGTGCTGATTAGAGGATTTTAGTTGAAATGTATGTTTTGTACACCGAAAAAAATTCATGCAACTTTTTACGAAAAAAAAAAACTTTCGTAGCTATTTTTCTCGTAAAATCAGGGGGTTTTCCATAGCAGATTTTTAAAGTCTGTAATTTCTACCAAAAAAATCCCTTAAGAAGATGAGATAATCTGCCATAATTCAACGATAAATGAGAGTCGATAAAGGAAGGTAAAAAATTAAATTTTTATAAAATCATGTTTACAAACAAAAAAATAAAGTTTAAACAAAAAAAAAAAATCTAATTATTTATCAATAATTTAAGTATAAAATTTGTTTTTTGTACCGATTTATTTAAGAATAATAAGAAAAAAACACAGTTTATATATTTTTTAATTTTCCTTTACCTTCTCTTTCTTGAAGGAATTTAACTGACCCGAGTGTCCAAACAAATTTTGTGAGCACGAATTTGCAGGAAAATCGTTATCTTGGTAAAAGAAAGTTTCTTTCATTTTACGAAAATAAATTTAGTACAGCCTTTTAATATTTTAGGAAACTAACGAAATCATTCGTATTAACTTCGTTCGTAATATACATGAAAGTTTCTTTAATTTTACGAAATGTAAAGTGTAAAATCTTTCGTTTTTGGACGAAACGAACAAACAAAAAACATTCGTACAGTAATACGTTGGTAAAATAAAAGAGTTTTGATTTAATTTTACGAAATAAATTGTTTAAAATAAATACGTCCAAGATTTTGAGATTTGGCTAACGATACACTCATAGAAAAAGTTAGTAAAACCGTTAGTAGTTCAACTTGCAAATTTTCAACTAATTTTTAGTTTAATATGAGATTTAAGTTAAAAATTTTATTTTTTTTGACTTGATGAAATACTAACTTTTTAATTATTTATTTTTTTTTTTGCTGAACTTACTAAAGGCTAAAAATATTATTTTGATAGTCAAAAATAGCAGAGGTCGTTGTAATACGATGTTTGACTTTCAGTATTTGCGTTTTTTTTTTGTATTGTGTCAGTATAAAATATACCAGTGAAGTAAGAGAACATGTCGTACTAGAAAAATATTTAAAAACATTTATGCAAAATGTTTTCTTATAAACTAATAAAGAATAAAACTAAAAAAAATATTCAAGAATTTTTTAAAAAGATAAATACAGAAAGATTTTTTTCTGAATTGAAGAACTAGAATAAGTGGTCTCTGTGTGTATAAAATAATTTATAATCCCGATGAAAAAAGTTCCGATATAGGTACAACAGTCATATATAGTCATATTGTAATATACTTGTTATTTGAATACTTTATTCTTGATATTGTTTTGTAAAGAAAATCTAGTTTCTATGTTTTATAATGTTTGTCAAAGAAAAAAAAGAAAGAATAAATTAGTTTTGAAAAAAGCAAATTACAATTCAGGTGTGGGGTTAAGAAAAAAAAAATGGATTTACGGCCAACAAGACAAAGAATTATTAATACTTTGGTGGATGCAGGAATATCATTTCCTGAATCAGCTACAATGAGTCAATTAAGAAGCCTTTATGAAGCCATAAATCCAAATGAAATTGGTGTATCAATCACCGACCTGAACGAAAATGATTCTGGTGTAATCTCTTCCGATGCTGTTAATTCTTCTGCTGCTGTTACTTCCGGTTCAATATCTTCCGGTGCAATTACTTCTGCTGGTATTACTTCCGTTGCGTCTTCCGATATAATTACTGTTACAAACGTCTTCAAATATGTTTCCTTCCGTTACAACATTTCCCGTTTTGTCAACCATTTCCGTTGATTCTATAGAAAGACCATTGATTGCTTTCGATTCTTCCGGTGCACTCTCAGCTACATCAAATGTCACATCAAGATCTAACATACAAACTACATTTGCTTCATCTGATCTGTCAAGTGGTGGTACTACATTTTCCAATTCTCAACCAATTTACTCTACAGCTAATTTACAATACCCATCAAGTCAAGAATCTCAAGAATTAGAAAATCAAATTAAAATTCTAAGAATGCGCTGTGAAATGATGAATCTTCAAAAACAGCTTTTAGAATTGGAAGGAAATGTTAATGTTAATAAAAGATGTAAAATTAATTATGAAGAATTGGATAAAATGGTTCCCAAATTTAGTGGTAATGACAATCAAGATATTTGCAAATGGTTTTCCCAATTCGAGGGATATGCTTTGAATTTTACTGATCAAGAACGATTGATGTGTCTGAAATGGTTGTTACAGGGTACAGCACGCGAGTATATGGAAAGTTCATCTTCTTTACAATACAACGATTTAAAAGTATCTTTACTTCAGATTTTCAAAAGAACAATTACTCGAGAAGAAGTTTACCATAAGTTACGTTCGCGCGTACTAAAGCCATCGGAATCGTGTATCAATTACATAATATCAATGCAAACTATTGCATCTCAAGCTGATATCGGGGGTCAAGAATTAGTTGATATTATAATTGATGGTATGCAAGACAGTTCAAATAATGTTTCTTTGCTATATGGATCAACTACTGTAAATGAATTAATTCGGTGCATAGACAGGTATGAAAAACGTCGTATTAAGAATAATCCTGATGTCAAAATCGGAAAAAACAATCCAAGGAGAGATGTTCGGTGTTTTAATTGCTCGCAGTTTGGCCATGTTAAAAGTGCATGTCCAATACCAATACGTCCACCAGGCTCTTGTTTTATTTGTCATCAGATGGGACATTTCCATAAGGATTGTCCAAAACGTCAACGTGTTGCTGCATCAGTTTTTCCCGAAACAGTAGATGTTAATGATATTGTAGATCCTATTCAAACGGTGAGTGTGGCATTTTATCTTTCTTCTGGGAAAAAATATACTAATTATCTGAATATTTCGTGTTTAATTGATTCTGGTAGCCCGATAAATATCATTTCGAAGTCAGCGGTTCCCAAAAACATCGCATTTTCTGAAAGATTAGCACCGACTGGTTATGTTGGTATTGGAAATCATGATATGAAAATGCATGGTGTCATTTCATGTCTAATTAAATTTCAAAATGTTATTAATTCTGTAAAATTAATTGTTGTTCCGGATAATGATATCCAAATTCCAATGATATTGGGTAGAGATTTTATGACCAAATTTAATATAAAATTAGTTTGTACAAATAATTCAGATAAATCTAACTTATGTATATTTGATTCTACAAGATCGATAAATAAAAAAGCTGAAATTTCTTTGGTGTCTAGAAACATTAATGAAAATTGTGAAAACGCGTTGAACGAAATAGTTAAACCTTCTCTATGTGACGTTAATTTAAATCCACTATTGAGCAAAGTGCAGGTACACGATTTAGAGAATGTAATTAGGAATTTTTACACAGAACCAACAGCTATTATCCGAAAACCTCACAACTACACAATGAAAATTCGGTTGTCAGACGACACTCCTATTCATTGTTCTCCCCGCAGATTATCTGTACGAGATCGTCAGGAAATTCAGAAGATAATCGATGATTTGTTAAGTAGAGGTATTATAAGGCCAAGTAATTCTCCATATGCATCTGCTATTGTCCTGACTAGGAAAAAGTCAGGTGAAACTCGGATGTGTGTGGATTATAGGGCCTTAAACAAGAAGACAATTAGGGATAATTTTCCACTTCCATTGATTGAGGATTGTATTGAATATATGGCGGGTAAAAAATGGTTTACAATAATGGATTTGAAAGACGGATTTTTTCATTTAAAAATGGATAAAGATTCCATACCATACACTTCATTTGTAACTCCTCAAGGACAATACGAATATTTGAAAATGCCTTTCGGATTAAAAAATGCGCCAGCAAATTTCCAACGATTTGTAAACACAATATTTCGTGATTTAATTGATTCTCATAAAATTGTTGTTTATATAGATGACATTTTAATAGCTTCAAAAGATTTCGAATCCCACCTGGCAATATTGACTGAGGTACTTGCACGTGCATATGAAAAAGGATTAGAATTTAAACTAAGTAAATGTAAGTTTGGTTATCAATCTCTGGAATATTTGGGATATTCTGTTAGTTCTTTAGGTATTCAACCAACAGATAGCCATATAAGTTCAATAAAAAATTTGACAATTCCAAAAAACCAAAGAGAATTACAAACTTGTATTGGTCTATTTTCGTATTTTCGACGGTTCGTACCATCTTTTTCTACCATAGCAAGACCGTTGTTAGAATTATTACGAAAGGAAAGGAAATATGATTTTTCTGATGATTGTCTGAATGCTTTCAATGAACTTAAACAGCGGTTAATAAAAAGTCCAATACTTGCAATATATGATCCGAAAAAGGAAACAGAATTACATTGTGATGCAAGTACTCATGGATTTGGAGCTATTCTAATGCAACGTCAAGATGATAAAAAATTTCATCCTGTTATGTTTTTTTCAAAATCTACAACTCCAGCTGAGTCGCGTTATCACAGCTTTGAATTGGAAACTTTAGCTATCATCTATGCATTGCGTCGGTTTCGAGTGTATTTGGAAGGCATTCAATTTACAATTATAACAGATTGCAATTCCCTTACAATGACATTGAACAAAAGACAAGTTAATCCTCGAATTGCTCGATGGGCTTTGGAATTGGAAAACTACAATTATACTATTCAACATCGAAGTGGTGTATCTATGGGTCACGTGGATGCTCTAAGTAGATGTGTGACCGAAAATAATGTATATCCTATTATTTCAAAATGCAATGTAGTAGGGGCTGTAAACTCTAATGAGCTGGATGTGCAGATACAACAAACCCAAAGTCGAGACGAAAATATAGGAAATTTATTACGTAAACTTGAAAATGAAGAAATTGATAACTATGAATTAGTAGATGGACTTGTATTTCGTAAAACTGAGTCAAATCGATTATTGTTATATGTACCTAAGGAAATGGAAGAAAATATAATTAGAATGATTCATGAAAAGATCGGACATCTTGGTGTAGAGAAATGTTATGAAAAGATACGAAATAATTATTGGTTTCCAAACATGAAAGATAAAATAATTTCGTATATAAAAAATTGCATAAAATGTATTATATATTCAGCACCGGCTCGAGTAAATGAACAAAATTTACATAGCATACCAAAGAAACCAATACCGTTTGACACAATACATATTGACCACTTTGGAGCATTACCTTCATTAAAATCAAAACGAAAATACATATTAGTAGTTATAGATGCTTTTACGAAATTTGTGAAATTATACCCAGTTAATTCCACTAGTACAAAAGAAATTTGTTGTGTATTTGACAAATATTTTAGTTATTATAGTCGACCCAGACGTATAATTTCAGATAGGGGTTCTTGTTTTACATCCAATGAATTTTCGGAATTTCTTTTAAAAAATAATATTGATCATATCAAAGTGGCAGTTGCATCACCTCAGGCAAATGGTCAAGTTGAACGTGTAAATCGTATTATAAAGGCAGTTTTAAGTAAACTAACTGATCCCATTGATCACTCTGACTGGTCATTAAAATTGTCTCATGTTGAGTTCGCTTTAAATAACACTAAACACAGTTCAACCAAAGATACACCAAGTCAGCTACTTTTTGGTATACACCAGCGTGGAGTGATACTAGATGAACTAACAGAATATTTAGATGAAAAAGTTAATAATGAAAGTAATCGTGACTTGATGTCAAGAAGATTAAAAGCACTTAACTCAATTCAACGTTCACAGAATTATAATGAGTCATATTTTAAAAACATCACGTTCCCGCAAAAAATTACGGTGTTGGTGAATACGTTGTGGTTTTGAACATTGATAATACTGTTGGTAAAAATAAAAAATTTTGTGAAAAATATCGTGGGTCCCTATATTATAGAGAAGGTTTTAGCAAATGATCGTTATGTTATAAAGGACATAGAAAATTGTCAGTTAACGCAAATTCCATATAAAAGTGTAGTAGAAGCAAAAAAGCTTCGGAAATGGTTGACTCCAAATTAATATTAGCTTAAAATCTTGCCACATCATCTAATAATGTTGAATTAAATTGTATTTTTTTTTTTTTGAGTTTGATTGTGGTCAATCAATTTGTCAGGTTGGCCGAACTGTAATATACTTGTTATTTGAATATATTATTCTTGATATTGTTTTGTAAAGAAAATCTAGTTTCTATGTTTTATAATGTTTGTCAAAGAAAAAAAAGAAAGAATAAATTAGTTTTGAAAAAAGCAAATTACAATATATATATAATTGCATATCACATCATATATCAGGTGATCCGAAAAATGGCATACATCAATTAATATAATTTGATCCGAAAAATTGGTCTATATAATTTGATCAAGTTATATATAATTGGATACAATTTCATAAACTTTATAAAATTCTTTGGAAATCCGCTCTACAATTTTGTTTCACATTCCAAATACAGTGGAGCACGGTTACAAAGAACTTGTAGAGACCGGACAATTTTGTTCGTTATAAGCGAAGTTCGCTATAAGAACATTTAAAAAAAAAAATTAATACAATTTCAGGTTTTTGTCTTAAATTCTCTTCAATTTTTAATTTTTGTATTTAAACAATTCTTCCATTAAATTGTGATTCATACAGTTTTTATTCTTTATAGTCAAGTTTAAGGTTGTCATTAATTCGGGTTTTTATTTTGTTTGATCAATGATCAAACAATTTTTTTTTGATCGTTCATCAAACGATTAATTTTTAAATAAAAATTATTTTAAAAACACATTAATAATAATCGTTTTTTACCGTAGCATCTCACAATTTTAAGAATTTTGGCATAAATTTAAATACTACAACAATACTAATTCTCAAATGTAATAATTTTAGACTACACCCAGAGAAAAACGGGAATAAGTTTAATCAATTTTCGTTCAATGTACCAATTTCATATATATTTATGAAACATATCATAAACAACAAGAATTATATTGGCCATTTCAAGGTTTCTATGAACTTTTTTCTACACAAAAATAATGAAATCCTCACTATGTAATACAAAATATCCTTTATATTTATATATAGCAAAAAATTTCATAAATATGATGAAATTATTTTTTTTATGAAATTTTTCATAAATACTATGTAAGGTTACATTGGACGAAAATATATGAAACATTTCATTAATATGATGAAGCTTTTCCTTTCAGTGTATAGTAACGCCAAAAGATTTTTCAATCATACGCCATTTGGCATTACCTCGTGATGAACAAATTACTGTTTTGAAAATAGTTAAAAAGTTAAATATTTATCGACGATAGTTTTAGGATATCGAGCTATTATTAAAGATCTTATTTCAGTTATCGTAGAAATAATATAAATGGAATGAACGGTTTAAGTGCTAACATGTTATCGTTGTAATATAGCAATATTTGTGATAGTTTTGTATAGTTTTAAAATTTAAAAATCATGATCAACGATATCATTTTATCTCTAATTTTCTTCAAATTGTTTGCTTGAAAGTCAATATTTACCTATTATTAAATAGTCCATATCTTGGAAAACGATTAATTAAAAATTTAAAATTTCAGTTATTTCTTCAATAGAGTTTTGATTTTATTTTGTCCATTATCATTTTTTTTTCACCAAAATTTTTAAATTTTCACAAAATTGTTAAATTTTTGAAACGGTTTTATTAAAAGAAGTATTTTTTTAAATTATTCGTTTTTATTTATTTACTTTAACTTTTATTCGCGTGACAACACATTTGCAGCACATTTTCCATAGAAAAAATTTTGATTTTTAATGTGTTCGTTATAAGCGTAAACATTTTTATGAAAATTCGTAAAAGGTCCAAAAAAAATTAGTTCGTTATATAAAAAGTTCGCTATAAACGGTGTTCGTTATAACCGTATTACTTTGTATGAAATATGTTAGTAAATGCGTTGCGACCAGAAATATCGTTCGTTATAACCGATCTTCGTTATAAACGCTGTTCGTTGTAAGCGTATTCCACTGTGGTAAAAAAATTAAATATAAATCAATGAATTGAAAATTAGACGTGATTTAATTTTGACTTATACACTGAGTTTCATAGCTATAACGTCATTTTGTTTTTCAATTATTTCTTAAACAACAACCGATCTCTTAAGTATATTCAGAAGATGAACTCATCTCTCTCTTAGCTTTCGATTGATGCAACATAGAAAGTTGTTTGTTGTACGTTGTAGTTTTGGTTTGATTATTTATTCATCAAGTGTTTATAATTACAATCATTTTAAGAAAATTTTAAAAATTAATAGTAAATTTTTTCATAAATTCCACCAAATTTAAGTCGAGACTAGATTTATTTTTAACAATCTTATTAGATTGAAGACAAATAATGTTGATAAAAAAAAGCCTAATATCAAGATAGATATCGCATATTATGTGATTTTCAGCCAAATCCGATTCGGTTCATTTTTATTATAAAGCTTTTAACTTTGGGCTTTTTACTGCTTATTTTAAGATGTTCTGACTTTAAATGGTTGCAATATGATTGCGGCCACAAAACTATATTTCCTACAGTAATAAATGGTTGTTTCAATTAAATTATTGTTGTATCATCATATTCCAACAATAATATTATTGCTTTCATCATGTTCTAGTAAAAATTTCTCTTTCTTTTCATATTATTGTATTGTCTACAATCATAATATAGCATTTATTATCACATTTCTCTATCGAACTATAGCCATATTATAGTTGCGCCAACTATACTATGATCAGTCGGTTGTTTTATAAGCGTCTTCGCTCTTTTAGTTTCATTCTTGTTTGAGATTTTGCGAAAAGAAGTTGTGAGAAACTGTCAGCCACAATAAATTAAATAATATTAAACAAAATGACATTAAAAATAGACAAACACGTAGTGGTGTTTATTGTAATGCTGATTTGTTTTTCGGAAGAATTAATAAGTTTGTAGTCTCAACCCGGTCTACTCTGGAAGTATAGGCAAAATTTTAATTGTCGCGCGCCCCTTAAACAAAGTTATTTGTATTATATGGACATAAAAGTGTTACAAGTTAAGTATAAATTGATAAACAAAAACGCTTAATTTTTTAATTGTTTGTAATTAAGAAAAAAAAAAATTTTTAAAGAAAAAAATATGAAAGAAAAATTTTAACAAAATGTACGTGAATTTAAGTCTGTACTACGAAATAATCATAATATGTTTGCAATAATCATAATATGTTTGCAATAATAATAATATGGTAATAAATGATGACGAAATTCTTGTCCATGAGCATATTATGATAACTAGGACAATACTATGGTTATAATGCAATTGTTATGATTGCTGAAAACATGGTTTGATCATTAAAAATGTATTGTAAAATTGTATTCTTAACAATATTTTTATGGGTAACATGTATAGCTTGTATTGCTGACCTAATATTTCACAAAGCTTTTTCTTCAGCGCAAAGACAATTTGGTTACTTAAATTATTTTAAACCTAAGTTTATTTAAATGTGTGAATTATTGAATATATTTAATACTAAAAAACATGCATATCTTTTTAATTCAGCTTCAAAAGAATGCTGGGAGAATTCTGTAAGGCTCATTTTATGATGAATCATAAAAATTTCCAGAACCATAATATGTTAGTATTGGGATCTATTTGAAACCATAATATGGTAATCTAATTATCATATTATTATACAGAAGCAGATAAGAGTATGGTTGCCACAACCATAGTAACATGGTTGTCGCAATCATAAATCCAAAAATGTATGATGCTCTTCGAATATGATTCCCTCAACCATGTTTTTTCTTTGCGTGTATATAATAGTTTTTTCTACTTACTTTGAACTTTTTTTAAAAAGTGTAGCTTTTCTAAGTTTTTACTTTTGCTTTTTTACAATTTTTTTTAGCTTTAACTACATTGAATTTTATTTTTTTTTTGTCTTCTCTGACAATTATATTTAAAAGTGGTAGGTTTTTTTGTGGATTTCTACCATATACAAAAGTGATCGAATATTTATTTTTAATTTTAACACATATGTTGAAGTAGAATTGAAGGGCTTATTGTAAAAACTTGATTGGCCACATTTTATTGTGGTATTTTAATTG
Source organism: Delia radicum (assembly GCA_021234595.1). NCBI lineage: Eukaryota > Metazoa > Arthropoda > Insecta > Diptera > Anthomyiidae > Delia > Delia radicum. The sequence continues at coordinate 90,730,914 of CM037852.1, forward strand.
TCTTATTATTTATAATAAAAATTTTCACTTATATATGGCGCTTGGTTTTCATGCAAACAACTAAAAATATAACTAAAATTTGGTAGTTTTTACAGTTTTTAGCGTTAACGGTATCAATATTTTAGCTGTAACGTTATTTTACTTATTTTGGTAACTTTTTTTAGGGATAACGGGTTTTCAGTTATTTCGGTAATGGTGTTTTAAAGATAACGTTATTTTATTTATTCAGGAAATGTCAATGCACATCGACAATTTTAGCCACCTTATGCCCGAATTCTAATGACTAACTAGTTTATGATCAAGCTTTGGGCTATTTACAGCGATTATTTTTTCTGATTTTGTCAGATTATTTCGGTATCGGCATTAACGGTATTTTAGTTAAATATTTAAATTTAAATTTTAAAAATAAGTTCCTTGGAACTTCGTGAGTAAAACAAAGTCGCAATAGAGAACATTTTTTTTCTTAAGTTTTCAAGCTCAAATTGGTTTATCAAATTTTTTGAAAAACCCACAACGTTTAATATTAAATTTTTCACTTTCAAAAGAAAAAAAAAAACTTCAAAATGCTAAAAATAGCTCTATTTTAAGAGAGAAAAAGCTAAAGTAAGCTTAATTTCAAAGCAAATATCAAAAATAAGCTAAAAAAAGCTCTAAAAGATAAAGCTTAAATTTTGTTTTATTTATTGATCAGAACTTGTCTATCCTTTTAAATAAAAAATAAGCTCTAACTTATTTTTGGTTGCTCTAGTCATGAGTATTTTTTTATTGTACCATCATTAAAATCAGCCTCCTTATCTTTTGAACTATTGAACGATTCACATCATATTAACAGTAATTTCTACACGCTGAAAAAAGGCCCTGTGGAAATATAAATGCTAGTAATATACTTTTGTTTGGAAACATTTCCGTTTCCCATGTTTCTAATATAACATGTTTGCTTGAAAAAATAATTATGTTTGCCTGTAAATTTATGAACATATACCGGCAAACATATGTATGTTTGGCTGGCAAATGTATGGGTATATGTTTATAATTAGTATGTTTGCATGTCACAAATGTAATAACTAAAAATTTTAAAATTCAAAATATATCTTTGCTTAGGTTTGAAAATTTGAATTATTGTAAACATATATATAAATAGCTGCAAACTTATTCAAAAGTGTATTTTTTAGCGTGTATGACTGTAAAATTAAATCAAAATAGGAAATTGTATGGAGAAAAATGTTTACATGACACAATTCTAAAAAAAACTGATATGCATATTTAAATAATAATGGATACTGAGTTTATCATTACAAAACGAGTTTAATTAAAGGAAACCTATAAAATCTAACAAACACCCATGGGTTATTGACTTCAGTCAATAATTTAAAGTGGTAAGAAAAAAAAATCAGAAGCTCTTTTAAAACAAAAATTTAGGATACCAATTAAAAAGAAAAATCTTGGGTAATGATTAAGGTTGCCAGACGGCCTTGATTTCGATCGATTTACAAGAGTTTTTAATGTTCGTCAAGAATCAAGAAAAAATAAGTTTAGTCAAGATTTTTAAAGCTCAAGCAAAAAAAACCTTTAAAAATTAATGTTTTTCTAATTTTTACAATGTTTTCCTTCAACAAAGTTTTGTAAAAAGCTAATTAACATTTCATTGAAAAATAAATGGAAAATAACGAGAATGTTGGACCAAAAAAAAAGGCAAGATATACAGTTTACGTGCTTGCAAAAAAAAATTGCTAATGTCAGTAAAAAAAATTTGTAGAATCAGCAAAAGTTTTGCTAACACTTAGTTGATTAAAAATTTCAAAAATCCTTGCCAAAAGTTAATGAAATGTTTGCTGAATATTAGTAGACTGAAAATCTTAAAATTTTTTTTGTGATTCTTTTAAAAATAATTCACAATACGTTACAAAATATAAATATGTTCATACTCCCACATTGACTACGTAAATTAATTTAACATCGGAAAATATATAGAAATAATTATATGTAACATAAACAAAATTATCTTTCAACTACTTACACCAATGGTTGTCTAAATGCTGGCATCTTTTAAAGGAAGATAAATGCAGTAATTCTAGAAACGAAACAAAAAATATCAAAATATGACACATACAACAATTTTCCTAAGATGTGTGTCCTTGACTTTCGCTTCAGTCTGTCTACCTGAAGGTATGTTTGTTTGCAATTTGACCACACTACATTAATAATCTCTATAAACATTTAGTTTACAAATACACATTTTATCTTTATTAAATTTTATTATTTTATTTTGTCTTCAAATTAATTAATAGACAATAACTTTGACAAGCCGGTGACAACACAAAATTTAAGTTATACAATTTATATATATACACATTGTTGGCGTCTATTTGTTTTATGTATGAAAAACACATACAAAAATCTTCCATGGTTGACTTTTTTATATATCTTACAAGAGTTGTACTTTTTAGAATAATTTTCCTCGTCTCTACTAAATTTTGGCATGCCGCGACATCTACTTCATTCTGCGTATATCTTTTAATCTGGTTGTCGTCCACACTATTAATGTGCTTATCAGTACAATTATAATGGATGACGAAACTCACGCCCTTGGTGTCTTTCCCCAGCTTCCTGGCAGAAATTTTATAAAGCGGATGCAAAAAGAGATTTTGTGGGAAAAATTTGAGCAAAAAAACAACAAAGTTTACAACAAAATTTTTAGTTTGGCAAACAATTTACACTTGCGGCATAAGGAGTAAACTGAAAAAGAAATTCAGTAAAGTGAACAACATTTTTGCTTGGAGGATCCTTGCAGAAAAATTTCTAATATCAACAACAAATTTTCTAAAATCGGCAAAGTTTTTGCTGAATTTAATAATTTGTTTTGCTGATATTAGCATTTTTTCTGCAAGGATCCTTCCAACTAAAATGTTGCTGACTTTACTGGCTTTTTTTTGTGTGCTTTCTACGTAACAACATGCAATATAAACACCGATTTGTACTTAAGAGGGTGTTTGAAAAACGGCATTAGTCATTTATTCGGAAACATGAGGTATCTACCTTTTTAAGGCCTGACCTTGAATCTTGTCATTATACACTCAAAAAATAAGTTAGTCAAACGTCTTGCAAATCAGGTATACTATTTTTCAGCAAATTTTTTGCTAAAATTATGTTTTCAGCTAAACTTTTAGTTATACTTATTCAGCACTTAACTGTTTTGAACTAATATTTTACTAATGTTTTACTAATTTATTTAAAAAAAAAATTGTTCCGATAAGCACATTAATAGTGTGGACGAGAACCAGATTGAAAGATAAACGCAGAATGAAGTAGATGTTGCAGCTTGTCAAGAGAGACGTGGAAAATGATACTGGAAAAGTACAACTCTTGTAAGACATATAAAAAAATCAACCAAGAAGATTTTTGTATGTTTTTCATACATAAAAAAAAAATTGTGGATTAAAACAACTTAAATTTTGTGTTGTCCCTGGTTTGGGAAATTAATTGTCTATTTATTAAAAAAAGAAATAAAATATTTAAATTTAATAAAGATGAAATGTGTATTTGTAAACTAAATGTTTATAGAGATTACTAATGTAGTGTAGTCAAATTGCAAACGAGCATACGTTCACGTAGGCAGCATAAAGCGAAAGACAGGGACACACATCTTAGGTAGTTTTTTATGTTGCCTTTTTCTTATTGAAAAAAAAAGTGTTATATATGTCATATTTTGTTATTTTATCGTTTCGTTTTTAAAATTATCCTATGGCGAATGGGACCGGTTCTGCGTGTACCACAGGATCGGTCCCTTTGTGCCACAGTCCTCTTCTAAACCCCACTCTTTGTAAACAACTGGCAACTTTAACATTGGCTTTTCATAGGAGGGGGTCACTTGTATTACTTTAAACCACATAGTGGCATGCCACAGGACTAACCAAAGATGGGCATACCACAAGACTGTCACAAAAGGGCCATGTCGTATGAAATAAACGAAAAATAAACAGCTTCCAATGGGTAAAATTCAGGCCAACTGGCTTTTTCTCGTTAATAAGCATTCTGGTTAAGTGGTATGTCCTTCCTTTACCAGTCACATGATTGGTAATTTTAGGAAAATTGACACTGCTTAACCCGCTTCAGTATTAAATTATACCAGTCCTGTGATAAGTCCTTTTTTAACCAGTCACTTTTAGGTCAATTGACTCCTCATTCCCCATAGGGTATCTACAGCATTTGCCTTTCATTTAAAGATGGCATGATTTATATATATAAATATTTTTTTTTTTTTTACATACAGTAGAAACTCGATTCTTGGACGTAATGAAAACCGGGCTCGGTGCAAGTTTCGAGGTTGTCGCAAGTACCGAGTATTAATTTCCCATACAAAATAAAAGGCATATACATCTGTTTAGAATCTAAGTTTAATATTTCAATTCAAAACACTTAAGTTCAACGCATTCGTATAACAGTAGATACATATTTTATATGGAATTAAAGAAATTTAAACTTTTTGTTTGTTTTGTACAAAGCCGCTTGTTCAGTACTACACTGCCTCTTAGTCTCTGGAGCATCATAATATCGTCTAATGAAGCATTGTTTTGCTCAGGCCCATTCTATGCAAATATTGAACGCTGATATACAAAAATGTTGCAAGTATCGAGTTCAAAATTTTCGGATGTCGCAAGTACTGAGTGCGTAATGAAAAATATTCCTATGTTGCAAGAATCGAGGTGTGCAAGTATCAAGTATGTGCAAGAATCGAGTTACTACTGTATTACATAAATTCATGCCTTCAATGTGGGAGTATGAACATTTTTATATTTTCTATTGTATTGTAAACAATTTTTAAAAGAATAACAAAAATATGTTTATGATTTTCAGCAAATAAATTAACTAAAGTATACTTTGTCTAAAATTTTTTGAATTTCTTTCAGTCTCCTAATATTCAGCAAAAATTTTGGTAACTTTTATCAAGGTGTTCTGATGACGGGAACCTAGAAAGTTCCCGAAATACATCTATCAACACATTCCTGAAAGTGGTCAATTAATAAATTTGAAAACAAAAACTATAGATTATTTGTTAGGAAAATATCCTTATAAAGAAATATAGAGAATGGCCTCGAACTTGAATAATTTTCATTTTCATTGCACAATTAAAGGTCGAAAAAAACAAACATAATTTTTATTTTTAATAAAAATTATATCAAACTTGGGTTTTTTTTTAATTTTTAATCCACAAAGTGTTAACAAATCGTTTGCTGAATCTACTAATTTTGTTAGTAAAAATCAGCTCGCTGATTTTTAGCAAAAGATTTTGCTGACTTTAGCAATTTGTTTGCAAGCACCCTTCTTACTACAATTTTGATAACTTTAATAACTTTTTTTGAGTGTAGAGTGGTAGCAAAAGAATAATGTGGTTTTGGTACCAAAAGAGGCGACTCCACTTAATTGCCCAGAACTGAGACCAATTAAAAGATATTGGAATCTGGAGAAAAAAATTATGATGAACACATAACAACCCAGGCAGAAAAATACAATCGACACAGTACTGGAAAAGCGTCGGCGATGGTCGGTTATGCGTTGGCAAAACGTTTCATTAAAAATCTTGAGAGTATTATTGTCATGTTACCCGATTGATAACAGTGGCCAACCGTTAATTGTCACCGTTGGCATAACGTTGTAAATTGAAAAAATTTGGTGGCTTTTATTTAAATTCCTTAGATTCAATTAATTTTTTGAAATGTTTATGAAACACGCATCTTTTAAAAGCATAAACACAGTTCGGTCTTAAGCCACATTTACATTAGACAGCAAAACACGTGTTTTGCGCCAAAACACATATTAAAGCTCTTTATTCTATTCCAACGGTTCTTTATTTTTTTCACTCGATTTGACAAAACACGTGTTTTGATATGTAGTCTGAATGCCGTATTAGTATTTTTTAATAAATAATTGCTGATTGAAGAAAATATTAAAAAAAAAAAATGCTTCTGAATAGTTGTAATATTGGTAAAAAAAAATAGGGGCTAAGAAATTTGCAGTAGACTCTGACAAAACATTTGCTTTGCAATAAAAAATTTATTTTTCTAGTAAAATTTTAGTTGTAACTTTGGTTATTTCTACCAGAAGGTTTTACAAAAAAATAACAGTCGCTTGCCAGTTAAATTTTTTTGTGCGGTTGTCAATATCTCCTTGGGAAGTCACCAAAGATGCTTAAACTTTTAAAACCAAACCGTCATTTTACAGCAAGAAGGTCACCAAAGAAACAATAAAAGCCATAATGGCTGGAATTTCTGAAAAAGTAAAAGTTTAATAAAAAACAAATAATTTTTCAATTCTGTTTATGAAATATCAATTTGTACAGAATACCATTTAATAAACCGTAATATTTAAACTTGACAAATATTGAAAATGCTTAATTCTCTAATTCAGTTGTCTATAATGATGAAATTTTACTCAAATTTCATTGCGAAAGCGGACTCTTAAGGAATGAATTTTTAGCTTAATTCTCAAAAGCTTTGATAATATAAATGAATTCAATTTTGAATGAATTCTTTCTTGAATGATTAATAATTTTCTTATTTCGTTCAGTAGTTAGCGGGACTTGTAAAACAAATACTTGTAAACACTGATTAAAACCTCACTAAAAATTTAAATAATTGATAACTTTTCTTAATTTAGATTGAAACAGAAACACAGATTAAGATTTTATGAAAATTTTAATATCAACACAGTTTAAAAATAGTCATACTCATACTTAACCTGACCAACCACCCCGATTTTGGCGGGCTGATCCCACCTTGAAAATTGCTTCCGCTTTTTAAACTATTATGCCGCTTTTTATAAATTATAACGTTTTATTAGATTTTCATAAAGAATAGTAAAATGTTTTAAAAACATTCAATATTTCAGAAATTTAAGAGATTTTAGAATTGAAGTAACGTTGTACAGTGATGTTATTTCGAAATTTTTGATTAGTGCTGAATCGAAGCCTTAATTGTGCCATAAGGGAATTCTTAATGTCAAAACCATTTTTTTTTTTAATTCAAAGAAAATGTAGGATATTATTTTAGTTCGGTTAAAGATCTTGAACATTTTTATAAATTAATAGAAAAATTATAATTCATTTGTGATAATTTACTTTGACTAATAATTCAAGGAAAATATAATTTTTATTATTGATCTTTAAATACGCAAATTCAACGTGTTTTACTAGTAACGTTTATTGAAAGTTTTTTATAATGAAAATATTAGGAAATGTTTTAATTTTTGTATTAAGACTACAAATATAGTTTTTTCGGACTTTCTATATTTTCATATAGTCGGTTAGAATATTGGGGTACCTAAAGTATATATTTAAAAAATTACATGTTTTTTATGAAAAAGTACTAAAAAAATACAGAAAATTTTGGAATACTACAGAATTTTATACACAATCCCTTTTTGGAATATTTTTTTATAAGTCCGATTCGAAAACATGTCAGAAAAGTGTATAAAAATGTTTAACAAACTTTTTTCATAAAAAAATATCAAAACACTTAAATTTAATTCAGAAATTTGTTTAAAAAAAAAAATTTTCTAAAGAAAAGAATTTTTGTTTTATTAATATGAGACAATTTTAAAATAAACTTCACTTATAAATAACTTCACACCAGATCTTTGAATAATTCATTCAATATGGGAATGAATTCCCTAAAATTTAATTCAATTGTTTAATTCAAAGAATGAATTCTTTAACAAGAATGATTTCATGTGAATGAGCTCAAAGAATTCAAAGTGAGATTATAAATTCCATGACTAAAACGTTAAGCATTAAAATTAAGGAATTCATTCCAATAGAATTCATTTATTACATTTTATTGTTTAATTCCCTAATGACTTAACTTGTTTGTTTTATTTCGTAATTACTTAACTTTTTGGTTTAAGTCCCTAGGGACTTAAATTTTTTGTTTAATTCCCAAAGGACTTAACTTTTTTGTTGAATTTTGAATTTATGCTTTTCCCTTAATGCCCAAAAAATTAACTTTCCACGTGTATGTATGTTGTTAGCGAGTCATTCCGGAAATTTTCGATATGTGACTACCGATATCGTTGAAAATAATCACATCGATATTCAACGTTCCTGTGATATATGTGCTGTATTAAGTATTTTTAAAGTCGGTTCAGTTGGCATAGAAAAGCGGTTCAAAGTTCGGTATTTTTACCAAAATTGAGAGATATACCGAATGTTACAACTGCTTTTTAAGTTTTTATAAGATTTTTACAAATCGTACATTATTTGAGAGGTTGGATTGTATACTTTCAGATATTTGTTAGGTAATTATACAATCTCTTTAGAGAAAGTTTACAAAAACGGAATTTTTTAGAGCATACATAAAAATTACATCTTTGATTTTTGTTAAACAATTTGTGGAGATAGATCACATTGTCTTGTACAACATTCAGAGTGGATTCTCCATGGGTTCGAAACATATTTAGATTTTAGTACGAAATTCTCATATTATTTCTTTAATAAAGTATAAAAATTTCGCAAAACTCACGATCACGATAGTTCATGGTGTACTTTTTAAATTGTCTTTGGTGCTCTGAATCCGAATCTGTACTCAAGTCATCAAGTTTTTGAAACATTCCAACCTACAAATGCAGAAAACACGTTTTTTCGTCATATTCGGAACATTTACTACACCGCTAATATCTTTTCTTACTTAAAATTCGTTACGGATTCTTATTAAAAATATTTTTATTATTAAAAATATTAATGAAATTTTATTTAATAAGTAGTTAAGTTTCATACAAGTAAAGAATGTTGTACTGGTTATTGCTGGCAACGGAGGAAAAATTAAGATAGATAAGAAAAATAAAAAATCGTTTTAAAAATAAAAAGTACTGTTAATATATGCCATAACGGGTTTTATATAAGACAATTAATTCGCGGTGCAGTAACGTTCCGAATATGACGGAAAATCGTATTTTTGGCACTTTTTATTACAATATCACCTAATATCGGATTCAGAGCTCAAAAGACCATTTAAAAAGTATAAACTATTGGTTTTGAGTTTTGCGAAATTGAAAATTCGTGTGTATTATGAATTAAAAGTTTAAAATTTTTTAGAAAATTATAAGAGCATTTTTTACTCAAATCAAAATATCTTTCGACCACATGAAGAAACCACTCTGAATTGTTGATATGTTATACAAGACAATATGGTCCATCACCACAAATTTAAGAAAAATCCAAGATGTAGTTTTTAAAATATTCGCGAAAAACAGCGTTTTTTTATTTTTGCAAACTAAAGGGTCCGCCATCTAACGTTTTTTTTTTTTTTCAACTAGTGCTTATTTCGTTAATGGTAACACCTAGCTCATGTCTGATTTGACAGATAATTAGTTTTATCCTTTCGCTGAACGAATATGGTCCGTATGTTCGTTATCTTGTGAAAAAAGTGAAAGAAACTGGCATCCTCATCGATAAACCAAATCGTGAAAAGCCAAAAACAGTGCGTACACCCGAGAATATTGCTGCTGTGGCAGAAAGTGTGCGTAAAGCGCCATCAACATCAATTCACCGTCGTTCTCAACAATTGAACATTTCGGAGACATCATTGAGACGAATTTTGCATAAAGACCTTGGTATGACGCCATACAAAGTCCAATTGGTTCAGAAGTTCAAAAAAGAAAAAGTTATTTGGCGGACCCTATATCTGGAAAAAGACTGAATAATTTTCTAACAAGTATCTACAACCAGAAGATCCAAATTTCATATGCGATAAAATTTAAAAAATCGAATAAAAATTTAAAAATTCGAGTGGATATTTTTCTTAGTTTTGCTTATTTTGTAGAACTTTGAGATGCGATAGAACTCGAACTACGCCGAATTTCGAAAAACTTAATACATCACATATCATAGAAACGTTTAATTGAAATTTTTGAAGTGTCCCTTGAAGAAAATGTAATTTATGCGCTTCAAACCAAAGTTCTGATGATTTTTTTTTTTTTTGTAATTCCTGGTTAAATTAGGGATGGTCGGAAAATAAAAATTGCCCTTGAAATTAACTAAATGATCTTTAAATAGAAAAATACTTTTTATATTAAAAATCGGGTGTAGGTTTTAAAATCTATTATTGTTCTTTATGCATTTGTTCCATTATTTTTATTTTGTCCAATAACCAATTTAAAAAATTTTCTATCCATATCAGCTGTTATTTTGAAAACATTAGATCTGTTCGACGTACGTTACCGAGGGTACCCAATTTTACCATAAAGCGTTTATATAGTCTAAATTGTGTGTAAATTGTTTCGGGTAATTTTGGCTCCCGCGGGAACTAGCGGTAACGACGTCGAACTCGAACAGGTCTATTAACTATAAAATGCACATCCGGATTTATTGTATTTAAATTAACAAACTGCGTCTTCGTTTCTTATTATTTTTATATTCCCTCAGGAAATTTAATAAAAAAGTTGAGTTAAGTCCTTAAGGAATTAAAGAAAAAAGTTAATTTTCTAAGGGAATTAAATGAAAATGAAATAAATTCCCTGGCCAATAGTTGAATTAACTAGATTTGAATGAATTCCCTACTGAAGGAATTAAATAAATTCATTCAATGCCTCAGGGAATACATTCCTAAAATTTAAAATCGTTGCAAAAAAAGTGATTTAGGGAAGCTCTGCTACACAAAATTCTCGGAAATTTTCTTCAAAGCTCTGCTCCGCACAATTCTCGGAAAGGCAGTTTTTCCTTAAAACCTTAAGACATATTATGCGATTTCAACTAAATAATAGCAAATTTGATGAAAATCTGTATTAATAAACGAAAAACTTTAAATATCCCGCTTTTTGATCAAAAACAGTTGGTCACGTTATTTATACTTTATTCATAATTTTTGTGTTTTTTTTTTTTTTTTTGTATTTGTCATTGAAAACAAAAGCAACAAAAACAAAACAATAACAAATCACTAATACATGCCTACGTGCCGAGTAACATGTTTGTACAATTGTGTTGTTGTTAATGTAAAACATAAACAACAAAAAAATTCCAAACGAATGACAGATGGTGGAATTCGCGTTTATGAGTAAAACTCTGACGTAAACTCTCTTAAAAACTCTCTCTCTTGTATTTCAAATAAATACAAGTGGTGAATTTGAGGGTGAATTATTTTTAAGAGAAATTCAGAAAATAAGAGTAAATTCAACTAGAGTTGAAAAATATGCAGTGGTGAGTTCGTTCCTTGTTTTTTGAAAAAGGATAACAAAAAATAAAAATTCCTTGACCTAGTTCAAACTAAAAATTTATAACTTAATTAAACATGGAGTTTAAACCAGAAACTATGAAATACCTACTAAATACCTACTGATTCTATCTTTCTCATTTTAGATTGTAGCCAGACGCCGGGATTTAAAATTAATTGTTACTTCGGCTACTATGGATTCAACAAAATTTGCTACCTTTTTTGGTAATGTTCCAACATTTACAATACCAGGACGTACTTTTCCCGTAGATGTGATGTTTAGTAAAAATACTTGTGAGGATTATGTTGACTCGGCCGTTAAACAGGCTCTGCAAATACATCTAACCCCCAATGAAGGTGATATGTTAATATTTATGCCCGGTCAAGAGGACATTGAAGTCACGTGTGAAGTATTGGCCGAGCGTTTAGTAGAAATTGAAACTGCTCCCAAATTATCTATACTGCCCATATATTCACAACTGCCTTCCGATTTGCAAGCAAAAATTTTTCAAAAATCTCCTGAAGGTTTACGTAAATGTGTAGTAGCTACAAATATTGCTGAAACATCTCTTACGGTAGATGGTATTATATATGTTATTGATTCCGGCTATTGTAAATTAAAAGTTTATAATCCCCGTATTGGTATGGATGCTTTACAAATATATCCCATATCGCAAGCTAATGCTAATCAACGTTCTGGTCGTGCTGGACGTACTGGTCCTGGTCAGGCATATCGTTTATATACTCAACGTCAGTATAAAGAAGATTTGTTGGCCTTAACAGTTCCCGAAATTCAACGTACTAATTTAGCAAATACCGTTTTGTTATTGAAATCTTTGGGCGTTGTAGATTTATTACAATTTCACTTTATGGATCCACCACCACAAGATAATATCTTAAATTCTCTATATCAATTGTGGATTTTGGGTGCTTTAGATCATACGGGTGCTTTAACTCCATTGGGTAGGCAAATGGCGGAATTTCCACTTGATCCACCGCAGTGTCAAATGTTGATAGTATCCTGTCAAATGGAATGCAGTGCAGAAGTTTTGATTATAGGTAAGGACAATTATTCAATAAGATTTTAAATAACGATGGAAGGTAAATGGTGCAATGAATATGTGAATTTAACGAAAAACAATGGCATTTTCGTATTTACCTTCTCCGATTATGCCATTTCGTCCTCGATAAGACTCGGCGAAACATAAATTTCAGAGCCCGCACCTTTTCGGTTTCCTAAATATGACGTCATGAAAATTGTAAAAAAGCGTTTAAATTTGACTAAAGTATTGTTACAAAATGAACTGTAACTTTTAAACTATACAAGATAGAGAGTTCGTGTTGGCCTTATTTTAAAATGTACTCTTTAATGATATGCATATTGATTTTTTTCATGGAAGGGTCAATGGTATTTTTTTTTTTTGGGTCTTGAGTTAAAATGACAATATTCTTTAAAATGTATATAATATGCTTATTATTGAACCCTCCTCAACATTTGTGGAAAATTTCAGGACCCAGCAAAACCACACATTACCAAATCATGGGTAAAGTAATGTATCGCCATAGGGCCTAATGCATTACTTTACACGTTACTTCACTGATGAATTTTACAGGCGATGAGCCTCAAAGGAACTCATTACCTTGTAATGGGTAAAGTAACTGGTTACTTATATGGTTACATGGTGGGAAAAAGTAATGTGTCTATAAATAGATTTTCATAAAAAAAATGCATAAAAATTTTTTTTTGCAGAAATTTTTTTTTTAATTAAATAAATAACTTTTTTTTTATTAAATAAATAACTTGGTCATGCTGGGATTCGAACCTGGGGTCTCTGGTATTTAACAATTAGTTAGGCGAGAACTCTACCAACTGAGCTATCGATACATACAATATTTTATTGCTTAAAATGTAGATGAGTTGTTGTGCTTCGTGTTTTCGTTCGTGATATCAAAAATATACACCTTACCATTATGATTACAAAAAATCACAGAGTAATGTGTCTATAAATAGATTTTCAAAAATATATATTAATAATTACTTTACGTTTATAATTCATGCATTATGTAATTGATGATCGGTAAGTCATTATTTTATGTTTTGAAGTAATGTAAAATGTAATGTGGGGTCATTACAAGGTAATCCATGAGTGTTCAATTATCGGTAACTCATTACTTCTTGTTTTAAAATAACGATACAGGTAAGGAGTACACATTACAAGGTAATGCATTACTTTATCGCACCCATTACCAAAGTTTTGCTGGGGATGTTATCTCGTTTGCTCTCTGAGTTAAATTAAAGAAATGGTATGCATAGAGTACACATGTATTTATTATCTCTCTAACCGCAAGATCGCCTCCGGCGGGGTATATTAAATTGACCACAAATTCGCAAAATATGAGTTTTATTATATGGAATTAAATTATTTACGAAATTTTTTATGAACCCGATAAAAAAATATATATCTCAAATATAAAATAATATCACACTTTTAAAAATCGATATTTAATCTTATCCAAGTTAATCTCAAAATTGGGGTATCCAGTAATATGCAATTAAATCCCTCAAACATATTATTGGATTAAATTACATAAAAATTAATCTCAAAATTGGGGGATCCAATAATATAATATTTAAGATCCTGATATATCCTAAAATAGTCCATGAGATCTATTTAGATCTAGTTGGAACTAACTAGATCCAAAAAGTTAAGTAATTTTTGCTGAATCGAATGAGATATTTCGAGATTTAATTGGATCTTCTTAAATCCCTTGAAATATATAATTTTGAATAAAAATAACAATTTTGTCATTAGGCACATATGTATATAATTATGTATATGGTTATATATAACAATACATAATTATATCTTATGCGCATGGAAAATATTAATGACGTTGGACCATATATAATCCTTAATCTTGTGTCATATATGAAATCTTATATAATGTTAAAAAGCCGTTATCGAAATAACTGAAATAGCGTTACCCCTACAATACCTTTGCCGACAAAAACGAAAATAGCGTTACCCTTACCGATACCCCCATCGAATCGGTTACCATCCATAGTTATATATGAAAATGTATTATTATATATGACAATAGATCTATCATATCTTATTATCTATATCAGATATGCTTAATATCTAATTTTATAAAGGTCAATACATACACTGATAATACGTTCGTAAATATACAAAAAAATGTCAAAATAACCAAAAATTTTATAAAATAAACGAAAATTTGTTCACTTTACAAAAAATTTTGTTGTTTTGACATTTTTTGTGTATTTTTGGCATGGATTATTAAGAGTGTAATAATATTTCGTTATATATGTTACCACATAAGAAAAATAATAAGATATGGCCATGCATGACACCATATATAATCACATATTTTAAGATGAAAAAACATAAGACCATGCATAATTTTTTTTACTCTTGTAGATATGGTATTCAAATTTCGTAAAATTTCAAAATTAACCGTTGAATTTAAACACAAAGTAATATCGAAGCTTAAGCTTTTAAAAAATGCTCCCACTTGGGTTCAATATATACATACAGAACTCCAATTTGATACCTACGAAGGACATTGTCTTAACTTGAAAACGTGCGGGCTGGTTTCAATAAAATTTGGCAGCAAGAATATAGTTACACTCATAAAAAAAAGTTAGTTCAAAAGTCTATTAAACGGGTTCTAATTCAGTAGAGCTAATTTTTTCTGTAGTTATGGTTTAAAATAGTTATTTAGCTAGTTATTAGTTAACTCGTTTTACCTCAAGAACAAATTTCATCCGTATTTGAACTAATTTTTCAGACTTAAATTTAGTAATTCGTGATTCTCCAATTTACACATTTTGCCAGTTAATTTAAACCACCATTGTTTTCAAGCTACAATATTATTTTTTTGTGTCTGTGCTACTAGTCTCACTTGTAGATGGCGTTATATATTGATGGCGTTTCTTACATATTTTTTTTTATAATCATAAAATAGGCTATATCTCGGGAACTAAGTGAGATAGATTTGAAAGGACCAAAAATCCTTTCTTCGTATCTATTAAATAATCTTATTAACTTCTTATATTCCCGGTAATAAACATGAACCTGCCTATGGTCAGATCAGGACAGATGTTTCTAGCAGAAATTTTTTGTTGATTTAGTAAAATTCTTAGTTAATTTAACTACAACTGTCTAGCTGAAATTTAGTGCTTCTTAAATTTAGGTCACCTAAATTTATCAGACAGGGATTCTGAACTTCATTGAAAATTCTGCTTGCGCATATTCAGGTACTATTTTCTGTAGTAGCTGAATTTGTAACTATTTTTACGGGGTTTTTTTATGAGTGCAGTAAGAAGAATAATTTATTATTTAACTTACTTATCTCTATGCATTAGTTTTTAAGATTTAGGCAACGAAAAACAATGTTGAGTAAATGGTACTAATTTCATGGGGAAAAAGCTTAGGACGCACTGTGGAAAATCGTAATGTAAGACAACCTCATAATTATCGCATCCTAATTCCTTTCAAAATGTCATTTAAAGTTAAATTTTTAAACAAATTATTTAAATACTTGTACTCATTAAATGATATCAATATGGATATCAGATGAAAGATATTAATAATCTTTGTTATTCCACACAAGTATTTGTCCTTATACTTCTGGACCAAAAATTTTAAAAATGTCCTTTTAAAAATATGATCCTTGAATATCCTTGATTGTTTTACATAAGTTCGTCAAAAGATAAAATTAGTGTTAGAGGTTCGATTGTCCTGCAATGCATACCCAAATTACAGCCTTCCAACTTTATTAGTTTAGCAGTAACAAAGATTTTAAATTTCCAAGCACAAACAAAATTTTAATATTTAAATTTTAATTTTTTGTTTAATTTTTGTTTTTACAGTGCTATTTCAAATGTTTGTTATTGCTAAACTAATAAAGCTAGATGACTTAAATTTTAGTGTGTATTACAGTGTAGTCAAACCTTTTACATGATTTTTTTTATTTTGACGAACTTATTTAAAGCAATCAAGGATATTCAAGGATAACATATTTATAAAGACATATTACGACCAATAATTTTGTGGAATAACAGAGAATATGATCTTTCATTTGATACCCATGTATTCATCTTTTAATTAGTACAAGTATTTAAATTATTTGTTTAAAAATTTAACTTTAAATGTCATTTTGAATGAAATTAGGATGTGATAACGAAAATCGATAACGAGTACGCAGTTTATTTACATGTGGTCTCCTGTTTAACATGCATATCAATTATCCCATGTGAGGAAAAAAATATTGAAATTTGTGGTTGGGAGGTATATAAATATACAACATTTTATATTAAATATCAATGATACTTTCGGAAAATTTCCGTTTATTTTTGAACCCCTCTGATTTCCAACTTGAAATATATTATATATTGTAATTGATGCTTTGAGTTAATTTTAAAATGGATTTTTGAATTTTAATATAGTTTTGTCAAAAATGGTTTCAGAGCTTAATCGAAGAAAACTTATTCTGCACGAATATAATAAAAATAAAAGTGTTTCCATACGATTGATAAAACAAAAAAAGATAAAACAAAAAAAGTTAAATAAATATATTCCACGGTAAAAAAAGTTACTAAAAACAGTAATAAACGGTTGTCGATTGAAAGAAAGCGTGGAAGTGGTGGTGGGCATGGACAAAGGGATCTAAAAGCAGAGGAAAAGGTAACAGAAGCTTTTAAACGGGATCTTAACATTTCAACTCGAGCATTCGCGTGTAGAATCAAGTCAAGGAAAAAAAAATAATCGACTCAAGTGTTATAAAGCTCAGGTATATCCCACAAAGGAATGCAAAATAAAATGTATCCGCAAATCACGCAGTCGACGTCTCTACGAAAAACAATTAACAAAATATAATTGCGTGATAATGGATGATGAAACATATTGTTTTGCAAACTTCCGGTACATGGTTTGGCAAGCAACTTGTTTTTGTGGGAGAAAATCAAGTCCTTTCTTTACAACTGGTACAATAAATGGTGAAATTTATAGAGAATAATGCTTAAAAAAGCTTCTGTTACCATTTGTAAGATCTCACAATTGAATGGTATAACAACAACAAAATCGACTTTATACAAAAAGAAAACAATCCACCAAATTGTCCATAACTACGTCCAATAGAAGAATATTGGTTAATTATAAAAGTAGCTTTAAAGAAAACAGGAATGCCAATGCCAACAGTAGAAGACTTCAAATCTAAATGGAATTTGGCAGCCAGAAAAGTGGATGAAAGTCTCGTGCAAAAACTAATGGGACAAATTCGAAAAAAGTTCCGATGTTTTGCTTACCAATCGACATTTAATTATTGTTTTTTTTTTTACATTTTGGTAGTTACTATAGATATGTATAATAAAATATAAAAAAAAAACTTTAAAAGCTATCTTGGATAATTTTTTATTTAGAAAACAAAGTGGTTCGATTTTGGTTATTTCAACCTTTATATGCAAGTTTTATCACGGATTAATCGTGATTAATCATGATGAATCAGATTTTAATGATATATAATTCATAAAATACCGAATAGTTATTTATAAAATTAGTACGCAAATAAAGGATTTTTTAAATTTAAATTTGGAAATACATTTGTAGACAATAGTCACAAACAATTATAATAATCAATGATAATTGTCTGTTAAAGGCATTGGCATTGAGCAATGCCAATTTAAACTAAATTTCATATTTATTAAAGCAATTGTATTGCCAACAATTTTAATTACCATTCACATCAAACAATGTCAATTAAATTAATTAATCAATTAATTGGTCCATTCAATTAACTAGTCCCAAGTATGATGTTGTGTACATAGATTATAAGAACACAAATATAAATTGCAACCACACCTTAATTAGGACCGAAATATATACTTTCTTTGTTAATATCGGTAGAAGTCTTGTTTCTAATTGCGTCAACGTGTTATCACGTTTTTTGTACAAATTCGAAGGTACGTGATTCTCATCGTGAGTTGCGAGGCGTAAATAATCTGATGAGAACTTCAGATTATAATTAAGTTGGTAAATAACGCTAACACTTGAGAAACTGGAACAATCCGTCAAGTAATGGAAACCAATGAATTGCGGTAAAAACTCAAACTTAAATAGTGTATAGAAAAAACTAAGAGGATTGAAAATTTTTAATGGCTTGCGTCTTTTTTTATCAAAAATTTATTTAAATTTCAAATATGATGATCGGTCGATTTTCAGCACATACCATTATGTTATTGCTTTTGTCCGAATGTCATTGCTTTTGAGATACCACTCGATGCATTTTTGAATGAAGTTGAAGGGTTTAATAACAGTATTGTTTATAAATTGTGTTTTTTATACAGGTATAGAACTTTAAGTTGGCAACACTTTTTTAACTGGCGGCTATTTTGTCAGCTGTCAAGTGATTTATTTTTATTTCGGTTTGGCATTTTAAACATAAATAGACTGACTGACGCCTCAACAACGCCTCTAACTCTGCAGGCACACGATTCTTGATAGTCTTTTACATATACTGTTTGTCAAAATATGTAAAAATTGATAGCTGTGACGTAGGCTGCACGCAAGTTGAAAGCAATTTCAATATTTGTGAAAGGAAAAACAAAAACAATTTCAAAAGAATTGTAATCAGCTGTTTTCTTGAACGTAAATTGATACACTCCACTTGAAAGAGAAATTTGAAGCAAGTTCGTTTCAATTTTAGAAAGTGTGAGTGTATTGGTAAAAAAGTGTGAATGTATTAAAACTTGATAGGCAAAACTTGATCGTGTAACCATCAAGTAAATTGTGCAAATTTATGTTCATGGTTCTGTTCGAAATACGTATCGCGCACGAATTTTGTTAATTTTGTTTAGCGATGAGGCTCACTTTTGGTTAAATGGACACGTCAATAATATTTGGAGCGATGATAATCCTCAAGTGTATGTTGAGACACCGTTACATCCAGAAAAACTGACTGGTGTGCTTTATGGGCTGGTGGAATCATTGGTCCGTACTTCTTTAAAAACGATGGTGGTCAGAACGTTACAGTCAACGGTGACCGCTATAGAGCCATGATTACTTACTTTTTCGTTCATCAATTGAACAACCATGATGTGCAGGAGCTGTGGTTTCAACAAGACGGCGCAACATGTCACACAGCTCGTGCCACAATTGATTTATTGAAGGAAACGTTTGGTAACCGCATAGTTTCAAGTTTCGGACCCGTGAATTGGCCTCCAAGATCGTGCGACTTAACGCCGCTGGACTATTTTCTGTGGGAATATGTCGCTAGTCTACGCCGATAATCCCGAAACTATGGACAACTTAGAGGACAACATTCGGTAGGTATTATGGATCAATACGATATTTTGTTTATGAAGGTTCAATCTCCATATTTAGTACTTCAGCAATTTCAGATTGATCATTGGTAGAAAGTATATTGCCTATAGTGGAACTAAGCAACTATTAAATTTTTAAAATTGAAAATTTCGAAAAAAAAAATTGTTAACAGTGGTACTTTTAATTAATTAATTTCATGCTTTTAGCAATTTTAATTAATTTTTATATATTCCCTGCATTAGTTTTGTATAATTAGAACAAAGTGTATACTAAAAAATATGCATTAAAAAACCCTCTTAAAACTGTTTTTCTAAAAACCAGTTGGTATAAATAAAAAATATTAATAATCATTACAAAACAAAAAACCGTAGTTTTTCATGTTTTTTGCAGTAAATTTTTAAACACATTTATATTCTAATGGCGTTAAAAAAAATATATGAAAGAGGTCGAATTTTTTTCATTAAATTTTACTATATCGCTCATTTACTAAAAGACTAACATAACTCAAAAAACACAATTTTGCAGAAAACGCGTTTAAAGTTTTCAATACATATCTGCCTGTCTCGACCCTTTCTCTATTTATTTGGTCCCGTTTAAAAAAAAAAAAAAGGTTTTTAATGCATATTTCTCTTAGTGATAGTTGTATGCGAATTCGCCAATTATCGAGACACCCGTGAGTAGCACAGTTTCTCTATAAATAATATGCTCTTTGCACCCACTTCCAGAAAAAATAAAATATATTCTCATCTAATTCGATATATACATGATATTAATATGACATTTTTAATAAATCTGCATCATTAACTCAAAAATCCCGTTTTTTTGACTTATGACAGTCTTTTAGTAAATGAGCGATATATATTTATATGAAAATTATATGTTTTGCCATACATAATAATATATAATTTTTGATTAATTGTACCATATACACTTACATATGGTCATATATAGATCTATATATATTTCATATGATCAGATATACAAGATATGATGATATATTACGACACATTAAAAAATTTTCGTAACCTAAGTATAAGATATGAACATATATCGTAATATATTGCCAAACATATATAATGATATCAAGTTGTATATGAGTATATAGAAACTTTTTACATCGGGAGTAAAAAACTAAGAAAAGCTACACTTAAAAACAAAAGCTCAAAGTTATGTATATATATGTATGATGTGTTAATGAATTATGTATATATATATGACTATCGTCTATGTGCTGGCTTTCGAGTCGTTTTCAAAACGCAAAATTTTTTTGTATATTCTAAGTTTTGTTCCAAAAAATAAATTTACATGTCAAAAGCTTAAAAACATAATTTTAATCATCTCTTGTATTTTATCAAAAAAAAACTTTTTTAAAAATACATGCAATTTGAAGAGATTATTTTTATTTTTTATTTTAAATTAAAAAAGCTTTTAAATGATTATTATTTGACTTAAAAAAAAAACATTTCAAATTTTTATTAGCAAGTGTTGGTTTAATTATTCAACAAACATTTTTAAGAAAAAAAATTCACATTCTTTTTGCTTCTTATAATTATAATTTTTCTTTTTAGTATCCATGCTTTCCGTGCCTTCAATATTCTACCGTCCAAAAGGTCGAGAAGAAGAAGCAGATGGTGTTCGCGAAAAATTCCAAGTGCCCGAATCCGATCATTTGACGTACCTCAATGTATATTTGCAATGGAAACAAAACAAGTATGTCAAATATTAGAGTTCGTCACGAAAATTTGATTTTGGGATATCATCACTTTTTTACGGGTTTCGTTTGCATCAACTTAAAAAAAATGTCGAAATTATTTTTTTTTAATTTCAACTTCCAAACTTGTACTCTATATTCGATTACACGCCAGAAATTATTTAAAAAAAAAAACTTTTTTACCAGCTTTTAAAGTGTACCGTAGAGGAACGGAAAACTCAATTTTTTCAAAAACTTTTAAAAATATTTTTTTTAATCACACAATAAAAATGTATTACCCACTGTGAATAATGGTACACAAATGTTTGATATTTCGCGAACCCCTAAAAAGTCACTAACCAGAGTAAAAAAATTATATGGTGGCATATCTATTTTGATAGGGCCCAACAACTAATCAGATACAATTTAATCCGAAAAATGGTAAATGCAATTGTATATACGTGGATCAAATAGGATTTAATTTCTTCTAATGATATACAATTGAATCCGAATTTCCCAATTTTAAGTTCGGTCGTCAAAGGCTTAAAAGTGATAATATCCCAAAAACAAAGAAATTTCATCCTTTTCTGACGAACTGTATTAAATATATCATCCATAACATGATAGACCGGCCAAAAGCTGACCGGAGATCATTTAAATTCCTTTATGTTTTGTACACGTATTCTCTAGGATGTCTATTAGACACTACCGATCAGATTCTTATTCTTTGTAAACTCACGTTTTTATTGCCGTTTTTCAGTTTTTAAAAAATCAAAAAAATTTTGAAAGTATTGAACTTTGAAAAGTCATATTTCGTATAGTAGATGGACTATTTCAAAGATTTAAAAAGCATATGGAGCTTCGATTGTCTTCTTTACAATTTGTAATTAAAAAGCAATCACTTTTTAACAAAAATGCATTCATAATGCAAATGCAATGTTTTAATGCATTTTGCACTTTTTGCCCCCCATTTTTAAAAAATTTCTAATTTTTGGAACAAATAACAACTTCGATTTTTGGAACTTAAGACATTTTTGAAAAATTTTCTAATTTTTGGAATAAATAACAACTTCATCTTTTCTGGGACCAGAATGCTAACTATTTTTAACAATTTTTCAAAAATAGCTTAATACATTTGTCTATATAAAAATATTTGTTTTTTTTTATAATTTTAAAGTTTTTTACCACTGAACTTTGAAGAGCATTATCTTCTAAAGTATTTTTACTATTTCTATAATTTGGAAGTCACTGTTTTTTTTTTTCAAAAATATATTTTAAAAGCAAATCCGATTTTTTAATGAACCTTCCATTTAAAATGCATTTTTTAAAAATAAAAGTAATTTTTGTATTTAAAATCGTAAAGTTGATAACCATTGCTGTTAGACGCTTTTTAAATTGTAGAAGATAATGCTGCTCAAAGTTTAGTGCTTTTATGATTTTTTTGGTATAACTAAAAACTATAAAAAAAAACTTTAAAATACTAAAAAAAAATTCTTTTTATATGGAAAAATGTAGCAAGCTATTTTTGAAAAAATCATTAAAACTAGTTAGCATTCTGTGCCCAAAAAAATCGAAGTTATTATTTATTAAAAAAAATTATAAATTTTTTAAAAATGACAACTTTTTCAAAATCGAATGGGAGGAAAAAGCGCAAAATGCAATAAAAAATTGCATTTGCATTATGAATGCATTTTCTTAAAGAAGATGTTGTTTTTTAATTACAAATCGTAAAGTAGACAATTGCTACTTTCATATACTTTTTAAGTCTTTGAAATAGTCGAACTACTTTAGGAAATACGGCTCTCCAAAGTTCGCTACTTTCAGCATTTTTTTTAGCAATTAAAAACCGGAATAAAAATGCGAGTTTATACAATTTTAAGGAACTGAAAATGGTAGTGAGTAAAATACATCCATCCTATTATAGTATACTTATGTCAAATTTTAGCAAAAGCAAAGAACTGGAGGCCAAACAAATTTCCGTTTTCGAACGGTCTCTCATGGAATGGACGATATGCAAATATTAAAAAACAAGTGTATTTAAATTGTATACTAACCTTTCACTCTTTTCTTTAATTTCCCCCCAATAGCTATAGTTCAAATTGGTGCAATGAACATTTCATACATGTCAAGGCTATGCGTAAGGTACGCGAAGTACGCCAACAACTCAAAGACATTTTATTACAGCAAAAACTTAATGTGAAATCATGTGGCACTGATTGGGATATTATACGCAAATGTATTTGTTCAGCCTATTTCTATCAGGCCGCACGTTTGAAGGGTATTGGGGAATATGTTAATTTACGTACGGGTATGCCATGTCACTTACATCCTACCTCAGCCCTCTACGGTTTGGGCACCACACCTGATTATGTCGTATACCATGAGCTTGTTATGACAGCCAAGGAATATATGCAATGTGCTACAGCGGCTGATGGTTATTGGTTAGCCGAATTGGGTCCAATGTTTTTTTCGGTCAAAGAAACCGGACGTAGCGGTCGTGAGAAAAAGAAACAAGCTGCTGAACATCTTAAAGAAATGGAAACTCAAATGCGTTTAGCTCAGGAAGAAATTGAGGAGCGTAAAATTAAAGCTGCCCAGCGTGAAGAACTATTAGCAACCAAACAAGAGATTGCCACACCAGGAACCACAACACCAAGACGTACACCCGGAAGAATAGGATTATAAACATATTATTATGTACTATCATTTTGCTTTATTTGAGTTTAATTATTTTAAAAACAATTATATTATTTCTAAAAATGCGAAATAAAGAGTAAATATTCTAGTTGAAATTGATCCAAGGATTAAAAACTATTTTTTTTAAATGTGATGAAAATCAATCGATTTTGTTAAAAATTCAAATTTTAATACACTCATAGAAATAAACCTCTAAAAATAGCAAAAAAAAATTAGTTAAAAATGTCCTTGCATAAAAAACTGCTAAAATTAGCAGATTATTTTACTTAATATTTTACTTAAGGGTCCGCCATCTAACTTTTTTTTTCAACTAGTGCTTATTTCGTGAATGGTAACAGCTCATGTCTGATTTGACAGATAATTAGTTTTATCCTTCCGCTGAACGAATATGGTCCGTATGTTCGTTATCTTGTGAAAAAAGTGAAAGAAACTGGCATTCTCATCGATAAACCAAAGCGTGAAAAGCCAACAACAGTGCGTACACCCGAGAATATTGCCGCTGTGGCAGAAAGTGTGCGTGAAGCGCCATCAACATCAATTCACCGTCGTTCTCAACAATTGAACATTTCGGAGACATCATTAAGACGAATTTTGCATAAAGACCTTGGTATAACGCCATACAAAGTCCAATTGGTTCAGGAGTTCAAAAAAAAAAAGTTATTTGGCGGACCCTTTATTTAGTTATATTTAAGCTAAATTTCAGTTAATTGAAAGTAGCAAAATAATCTGTTAAAATCAGCAAAAACATTTACTAAATATTAGTAGACAAAAAAATCATTGAAAAATGTGAAATTTATAACTTTTTTTTAGTTTCTTTTAACGCGAATAACTCTGCCTTTCTAAAATCAGCAATATACAATTTTTTAGCAAAAATTTCTGCTGATTTTAGCAAAATAAACTGTTATTTGCATTCTACTAAATTTGAGGTAAATATAGCAAAAGAAATTATATATTACAATTTTTGATTGCTATTTTGATTTTACAAATATTTAGTAAAAGTTTTTGCTAATTTTACAGAGTAAAATGCTATTTTCAATTAACTAAAATTTACATCGAATATAACTACAATAATATGTTGTAAAGTTAACAGATTTATTTTTGCTGTTCTTATTTTGTTAATACTTACCAAAAAAAATGTGCTAAATTCAGCAGTTTTTTCTGCAATGTAATGTTTAACTAATTTTTGGTAGCTTTTCTGCTATTTTTCAGGTTTATTTCTATGAGTGAAGTGTATAAAAGAGACAATGATGGTTTAACTCAAAAAAGACACGTCATAGATCCGCTAGACATTTTTTTAGCAAATGGTTCTATAAGAAATTTTTGTATTATTCCCTTGAAATTTTGACAGAATAAAAAAAGTCTGCAGATGTTTTTAACAATTTAATTCTATATAATTTTGTGAACAAATCTTTATTCAAAAATATATGAAAATTGTTTTAACACACTGCCGCTGCAACACCTACTTTTAAGGCCCGATTATTTTGGATGGGAGCGAGATATAATAACGCAGTAACAAGCATGTGATAATTCGAGGTATTCACTATTCAAATAATAAAAAAGAAATAAACTATTGTTCCATTTTATTAAGAAAAAAATACAAGTTTTGATATTTTGTATAGCCCTTTTTGAAAAATTTCACTGTTACACACTTAAAATGCACCGGTACTGTGACTTATCAATTATGATAGACTTTAGGACATAGATCACGAATGTGAAAACTAAACTTTAGTATTATCTCCACTTTTCGAAATACATATTTGCGAATTTAACTTTTACCGAAAATCGAGTTGTTTCTTTATAATTTCCTACTAATTCATATACATAAACTGCGAATAATTTGGTTTTAAAGTATGGACTTTGACTATTTAAAACTGAATTGCTAAATTTCAAAAAGTAGGAGGCCTCTTTCCAAGATTATGTTATCTATCTCTTCTCCGGAAGACGCTCTTGCAGATTAATGGTTAATCATATTTCTTGCTGCCGGTTAAGAGGTTAAATTTGAAGTTGAAAGAGGGCATTTTTAGCCGTTTTTATTGAAAATGTCACAAGCTCGGAATTGAGATATTTAAAAAAGTACGAATCTTTCCAGATTAAGGTATCTATATCTTCTCCGGAAGAGGCTCTAGCAGATTGATGCATAAAACATCTGCCGTTTAAGGAGTTAATTTTTAAGTCAAAAAATACCATTTTTAGCCGTTTTTTTTTAAATCAACCCACCTCGGGATGGACATATCTTAAAAAATAGGAGAAGGATATCCAAGATTATGGTACCATTCTCTTCTTTGGAAGACGCTCTAGCAGATTAAAAAAATTTCTAGCTGCCGTTTAAGGGGTTAATTTTTAAGTCAAAAATAGCAATTGTCGACGCAAAAGCAAAAAGTAGGAGGAGTCTGTCAAAAATTATGGTACTAATATCTTCTTTGGAAGACGCTCTAGCAGATTAATGCATAAAGCAAACTTTTTGAAATGCAACAAATATAATCTAATATGACAAAATCATATTCGATTTTTGAACTTGAGGTATTTTTGTATTTTTAATACAAAAATTAAAACATTTTTGAACAATTAGCATATCACGGCTCTTCTTAACAAACACTGTTTGTTGGGATATATGTTGTTTTTACAAATTTTAATACAACAAACACACATACAATTACTGACATACAATGTATATCGACATGTAAAATTGGGAACATTCAAAACATTTAAAATTCATTTCAAATTGGGATATATGTATATGGGCTATTTCAAATTTTTTGAGCACCTGCTGAAACCGACATACTATGGCTCTTATTTTGTTAAGTTTTATGAATTGAAAAAAAAACGTTGTACAGGGTTTGGATGACTATACTTGAAGGATATGACGTGCAAAGTTTTACATTGAAAAGTCTTCACCTTAAGAATTGGTGGTCATCTAAAATTCGAAAAATTAAAAAAACGACGAAACTTGCAAGAGTTTTTTTATTCATTCCGTTTTCTTTGTAATAGTTTCTTGCTTTCAGATCCAAACCAATACAAAATATAGTCACTAGACTTGGAGGATATATCCACAAAAAAAAATTTTTTGATATCGCTGCTGGGTGAAAAGTTGCATGGTGGTTTACAAATGAAACCAAAATTTTCCGAATTTTGAACTTTTTGAAGATTTTAAATAGGGTTTTTGCGCCGTTTAATAAAAATGACTTTTAAGCGCAGAATTATAAAAACGGCGTAATTTTATAAAGTTAGAGGTATATCAAGTTGGTGTCAGCGCACCAATAACGTACCACGGACATCACAAACTTAAAAGAAATTAGCGTAAATTTTTTGAAAATGTATCTTTTTTGCGTCTGACAATCTGAATTGTCTTTTTAGTTGGCTAGTGTATTGCGTGATGTGAGTAACTTCGTAAAGTACACCTCCGAGGCGAAAACGCACTTTAAAATTTTTAAACGCAAACATTTTATGAACTTTTGAAAATTTTTGCAAAAAAAACAATTTTTTTTAAGCTTTTTTTTATATCAAAACTTGGCATGGGAACATGTTTAGGCATCTAAATAGATTCTTCGCGACGGACTAAACTGAGAAAGTGCAAAAAAAAATTATTTTTTTCAATCCTGTCGCGTGCAGCGGCAGTTTTTTCCAAACACATTTCGCTTTGTGACAACTAAAGCGCTGTATCAATTCCGCTCAAATGTACATCGAATGGAAGACTTTACTGAGCTTGATACTAAAATTTTATGGAGGAAACAAAATGTTTCTAACCTTAAAAAGCATCCTTGTATGAAATATTTGATTTTAAAAATTTAAAAGAATTATTTTTAAATTCGGGTTAATAAGTAACCCAGAATCCCAAAAAGTATTTTATAATCGGTCCAATATTAATATTTGCAAAAAAAAAAAACGCGTTTTATTTTTGAACCCCTAGAAAGTGAAACTATATTTTTAAACAATATTCACAAGGGCCACCTTAACAAATTTCAACAAAACAATTAAAACATACTACCGCGAAACCCGCCAAATTACCGCCGATGCAATTACATCTTAAAGAACTTGCTTTGTTATAAAAACTCTATGATCATAATAGCCTTTGCTGAATGCTTCTAAGAATAAATATTTGAGTTTCAATTCAGTTTATTTTATTTATGTGCGTGAACAGTCGTGGATAAAAATTATTAAAATGGTTTCAGATTATACATTAAAAAACGTGAAATTCGTAAAAACTGAGAAGCGAAACAAATTAACCGATAAAAGACGCGAATATCGCCAATCGGAAAAAATAAAAAGCAAAAAAAAAAACAAACAAATCGCAAATTGGTGTAAGAAAGTCAGTTAGGTATTCGGTTTTAAATAACAATAATAATAATAATAAAAACAATGCCATCAAAACAAAAAATTGCGGATTAAAAAAAATTGAAAACGGCTTAGAATTTATCACTGGAAGCCAAGATTTAACTATGGAAACGTTAGTTACAGCTTCCAATTTGCAGAACAATTTTACAAATTTTCAAAGGTAACAAATGAAAATAGCAAAAAATCATGAGTGGTAAAGTTTAAATGGTTATATCTCTTAAACCATTAGCGATAAGCAAATAGTTTTTTCCCAAAATATTACAAATTATGTCTTATACTAGCCGTAATTTTGTAAAATGTTTAACAATTTTAAATAAATTTTTATATGCATACACGATCAAAAAAAAAATTTATTTTTTTTCAGTGTATTTTAAAAAGTATTGAAGCTTTTAAAAATATTTTAGTGTACTAAGAAAGCCCTTAAGGGGTATTATCCACACGCGTTATCCTTTTTCAATTTTAACAAAAACTGTAATTTTAATATTTTTTTTTAATTTTTAACTAAAACCGCCGTAAAATTTGCGCCGTTTAATAAAAATGATTAACGCGAACGGATTTCACATGCTTAAATATCGGCTTATACACACACAAATCGACATTGATGTCAGACAAAAAAAAAAAACTTAAAAAAAATGTCTAGGTGCTGTAAATTTTTGAAGTTGCCCATATATATAAGAGGTTTCAAAGCCTATCTAATGGAGCACTATCTAATGGAGCCTATCTAATGGAGCACTGTTTTTTAAACACGTATAGAACTTTAAGTTGGCAACACTTTTTTAACTGGCGGCCATTTTGTCAGCTGTCAAGTGATTTTTGTTTAGTTTGGTTTGACTGACGCCTTAACAACGCTTCCAAATTGTGCAAATTTATTTTGAAAATCACGGTTCTGTTCGAAATATGTATCGCGCACTACGTCCATTTTTCGGTCAACATAATCGTCATTCAGAGCAATTAATTCGATTAACTATGGAACGTTTTCGCATCATGTTTACTCTAAATGATAATATGCATCCACAGAGACGTCGTACAGTGCGTACAGAAGAAGTCATTGCTGCTGTAGAGCGTAGCGTAGAGGAAGACCCCACTAATCAGTCTATCCGCCATAGTACACAGGAATTGGATATGTGTCCATCCACTTTATGGAAGATTTTGCGGAAAGATCCTTTAATAACCTTTAAAATATTAGAAATTACTTATATTTCCTAGATCTATGCCCTAAGTTAAGCCGTTGCTGAGTTACAGCACTGCAAATAGGTTTGTGTTTACGTAGGTGTTGACTTTGGAAGCTCGTAGCTCCTGAACCACTGATCCGAATTAGATCTTATTTGTAAAAGATTAGAAATTACTTATATTTCCTAGATCCGAAATCCTAGATCTCAATGCCCAAAGTTAAGCCGTTCCTAAGTTACAGCACTGCAAAGTTGCAAGTGGATACATTTGTACCCGGGTGTGAGTTCTAGGGTTAAAGTTTAAACTACACAAAGCTATTGCATTTTACAACGGTAGCACGCTAGCTCTTATACTGTGAATTCCATTTATGCATTTCAATGAATGTTTGCATTAGATCTATAAATTGTCACTGAAACTCGTCCATTGAAACTTTTCATTAAATTAATACAGTTTTTCATATTATTTAATAAAATATTTCATATTATTTTTTTTTTTTTTTATTACTAAAAATTTCATACAACTAAAGTTTCATTAAAACTGTGAAGATTTTTCATGAATTTTAAGAAATTTATTATTCACATTGTAAAAAAACTTCATTAGGTCAGTGAAAAAATTTCATTAAAACTCGCCCAAGGAATTCTCTCTACGTGGTAATATTTTAATAGCTCGATATACTAAAACTAGCGCCGATATCTGGGCTAATGTGAAAAATATTTAAATCCTTTAAAACTGATTTTGTTTTTCAATAACTTTCGTAATTTTTATATTTTAGAAAAGCCGGTAATATATTTGGATAAACAACACTTGAACTTGTAGAAGTGCACAATTTTAGGGACATAGGTCTATATTTATAATTGTTTTCGTTACGCAAAGATAAAAAATTAAAAAAATCGTTTAAACTAGTCTTTGGAGAGGGCGAAACTGCGACAGTCTGATATACCCCGTGGTACCGTTAAAATTTTCAATAAAAATTTTTTTATCTTCCTCTTGCTGTAAAAATCTAACGAAAAAAACAAATATTTTTGATCATTATATTTTTTTGTTTGGTGCTTTCAGCATTTGGATTCCATTTATTAATACGAAAATCTCATTTCAACAGGTACCTTATTGGCGTGCCATCACCAAACAAATAAATACATTGTAGTCGAAAATTGGAACCATTTTTTTCTGTTTTTTTAAATTTTTGACGTTTTTTTGAAACGGGCACTGACGCCCCTATTTCGAATACAAATTTGAAAACAATGGTTAGTTAATGTATGGACCAAATGAAATTTAGCAAGTACTAAAAAGCATGATGTTAAAAAATTTCACAAAGTTGGAATTAACTTGTAAAAAATACATTTTCTCTTCAACTGATTACGTTAAATTAAAATATAATCTCCAAAACCAATTATAATTTTTAAATATCGCGTAAACCGCGATTTTAAGTCAAAAATTAAATTTTTTGAAACACCACAAAAATTTACAAAGATTTTTTGGAATGCACAATATAAGGGAGTAAAATTTAATGAAATCGCCAAAAAAAAAAGTATTAAACAATGATATACATGTGCGACATTTTTTTGAATTCAATCAAAAAATTTAAAAACACAACTTATGCTCCCCTTTCAGAAAGTGATTAACGCAAACGGATTTGAAGTGCCTAAACAGTGGTTTATAATCGTATAAAATCCCATTAATGTGCCATAAAGTTTAAAAAAATTAAAATTTTAACCCTTATTTTAAATAATTTTGAGAAAAGCCCATATATTTAATTTTTTTACGATTTTAACAACTGTAATTTTTTCATCACGAGATAACAATGCCAAATGGCGTATGATTGGGAAATCTTCTGGCGTTACTATAGTCTAAAATGATAGTATTTGAAAATTGGTACTAAAATTCATAAAATTTTGAGATGATAGAGTAACATACATTAATGGATGGCTTTTAGGTCGATGATGTGAACTATACATTTTGAATATTGAAAATATTCGCGAATTCAACTTTTACCAAAATTCAATTTTTTTTATTTTCTAAATATCAATTGATGTATTACGAATTTTAATTGATATTTTTCTGAATTTCAAAAGATATTTTTTTAATTTCAAAAGGTATTTTCTGAATTTCAATTGATATTTTTTGAATTTCAAATGATGTTTTCAGAAATGGAAATATATATTTCTCAAATGGAAAATCTGAACTTTAATTAATGTTTTCTAAATTCCATTGATGTTTTCTGAATTTCAAATAGAATTTATAAATTTCAGTTGATATATTCTAAATTTCAAATGATATTTTCTTAACTACAGTTGCAAAAGGTGTAGAGTACGGACATAGTTTAAAAAAAGGATATTAAAGGTAAAATGGTGAGTTCAGAAAAAAAAACTGTTCTGTGTCGGCGGCCCATACTTTATCCGAACAGCACAAAATGGATATCAAGATAAAGCTTTTTAAAACACCTTTAATTCACACAAGAAACCCATTTCAAACCATTAACCCATTGCAGCCCAATTCATGATTTTCGTTATTCAAAATGTTGTTAATTAATCTTTTTTACAATTTAACAAGATTATTTATTTATGGGTGAAGTTATCGATAAATAAGTTAGTGAGCAGTTTTTCTGCATAACAGTTCTTCGGCCGGGCTCAGGGCTTTTCTCCTCCAGTATGTCCAAAGCCCGGCAAAGTGGGAAAACTGGAATTTTTTGAACAGATTTGGCTACAGCCCACAGTTTTAAACGAATTTGAATATACTAAAATTTTAAAAATGACTGACTAAATTCCAGATCGATTCCTCATGACCGATTTTTGAAAATTTGATTAATGTTCTTAATAAATTGTCAAAATAAGCGAAATTACACTCTGACTAGTACCAGGCAGAAAAATACAATCGTCACTGTTTTGACAAATCTTCGGCGACGGTCGGTTATGAGTTAGCAGAACGTGGGATTAACAATCTTGACAGTATTGTCCTATTACCCGATTGATAACAGTGGCCAACCGTTGGTTTGAACGAACTTCCGTTGGCAGAAAGTTGGTAATTAAACAAATTTGGTGCTTTAAAAATATCTTAAAGTTAATTAATTTGAAGAAATATGTATAACAAAACATTTAAAAAAGCAGCAATACAGTTCGGTATGTGTCTTTTACATCGTATTTAAATGTGTGAAATATAACAAAATGTAAAAAATAGAAAATGCTTCTAATTGCTTGTAATCAGGCTTCGCAACAACTTAAACGTCTACAGTCCCCGAAAAGTGCCCCTGCTCTCACGTAAGCATGTTGTAAAGCGTTTGGAGTTTGCTATAACTCATGTGGAATGGCCAGCTGAAAAGTGGAGAAATGTTCTTTGGACAGATGAATCTAAATTGTTTTATTTGGAGACAAAGGATCGCGTTCTTACATCAGAAGACCCCCTAACGCTGAATTCAATCCAAAATTCAGAACAAAACCATTGAACATGGTGGTTCTAGCATTATGGTATGGGGGTGCATGGATAAAACGGTATACGTTAATATCCTCCGGGAAGTAGTGCTACCATATGTTTCTGAGGAAATGCCGCTGATTTGGGTCTTTCAACAAGACAACGACCCAAAGCATACCAGCAAACTTGTAAAAAAGTGGTTTCAGGACAATTAAGTAAGTGTGATGGAATGGCCTGCTCAGTCCCCAGATCTAAATCCAATCGAGAGTTTATGGACAGATATAAAAAAGGGAGTGTCACAAATGCAACCAACCAGTAATGAAGCCCTTTGGATGGCTGTTCAGCAAATCTGGAACTCAATTCCAAAGGAGAGATGCCAAAATCTGGTGAATTCGATGCAAAAACGTTGTGCAGGGGTTATTGCCAATAATGGGCACGCTACAAAATATTAATTTTAATATATGAAGACACCATAAAAATACTATTTTCAAAATTTTTAATTTATTTTTTCTTAGTTTAAGTATTTAATTTACATACGAAAAAAACTGTTGTGCTATTTTTTTGACTGTGTGTTTTTTAAGTTGTTTTATAAAAGTTGAAAATTTATGATAAAATAAAAAACCAAATCAACAATTTTTTATTTAATATTGTTTTACAGTCTTGTAAGTATTTTATGACACGTTTTTAGTGAAATCAATTTAACCTTTTAAAAAATATCTAACGAAAAAAATTTTTTTATCCTGGTGCAATTTTTTTGACCGCAGCTGTAAGTTCAACACATGAACAAGATGAAATCAACTTGCATGAAGAGCTCAACAACAACTGCCACTGTAATAAATCCCGCGCAAAAACGTTTAAGAGATAATCTTCAAAACTCTTTTATCGGTAATGCAAATAAGAGTCCGCGGTTAACAAATACAGAATCCCCTTTTAAATCTTTAAACCAGTGAAGGGCTTCCTCTCAATTTTCAACCCCAGCGGGGTTAGACCAGAAAATGCTGCTTGCGCGACGTCGGCACACGTACACTAAAAGCAACCTCGTGTGGCTAGCGATTATGAACGTTCGGCTGTTGCTTTGTTCTCAATGCATTGACAAAAAATAAGTAAATTGTTGTTAAACACTTGTGGAAGCAAGATAACGCTACGCAGCATAAACAAAAAGTACACGTACTGAACTTCGTTTTTGTTGCTACGCCCACAAGCGTAAATGTAATAAAGGGTCCGCCAAATAACTTTTTTTTTCTGAACTCCTGAACCAATTGGACTTTGTACGGCGTTATACCAAGGTCTTTATGCAAAATTCGTCTCAATCTCCGAAATGTTCAATTGTTGAGAACGACGGTGAATTGATGTTGATGGCGCTTTACGCACACTTTCTGTCAAAGCATCAATATTCTCGGGTGTACGCACTGTTTTTGGCTTTTCACGCTTTGGTTTATCAATGAGGATGCCAGTTTCTTTCACTTTTTTCACAAGATAACGAACATACGGACCATATTCGTTCAGCGGAAGGATAAAACTAATTATCTGTCAAATCAGAAATGAGCTAAGTGTTACCATTCACGAAATAAGCACTAGTTGAAAAAAAAAACGTTAGATGGCGGACACTTTAGTATGTGTTATGCCCTTCACTGCTTTAAACTTATTAGATAAACGTTTTGATAAGCTCGCTCCAGAAATTGAAATAATGATGAACAATAAATGTACTGAGTATAAAAAAAAGAACTCTTAACACTATTAAAAATAACTTTCATGATGTTCCCGAAAGAGTTCAACAACAAGAAACAGTCGCGACTAACATAAAAAGCATACAAGATGAAATAAATTTATTAAAAACCAAAATAAAGCAGAAAGAATATACAAATTTAGCCTGTGAACTCCGTATAAATGAAATTCCATATAATGAAAACTTATTTTTAATTTTTGAAAAAATTTGCAATTCTATTAATATTTCTGTGTCTGCTATAAAAACTATATATCGTTTACAAAGCGTGAATAATAAAAACAAAACAAAAAACTCCGTACGATAAAAAACTATTTTCTAAAATCATTCGCGAACTATCGTAAACTTAATAAAGGGTTCAATTTTTGCTTAAAACATATTGGGGAATCGTCTAACAACAAATTTTATGTAAATGAAAACCTTACACAATAGAATTTTAATATTCTGCATGCTACTAATAAACATTAAAAAAGCACATCGTATCCACAGTGCATTCAGTATAGCTGATATTGAATATCTGGATGACTTATTCCGAGCTATGAACCTATGCCTCCTCTTGATGAACCTTGATTACACTAAAATATATTTATAATTTTTATATTATATTTAGTTTTTTACGAAATTTTTAATACATTTTATAATATCTTATTTGTCCAATAACAATTGAAAAAAAATTATATAAGCCATATCAAATTATATATAATTATATAAGGAAATTGGTGGATATAATTCTATAAAATCTGATATAATCAGATATAATTATATATATTTATATCCGAAAAATGGGTATATATAATTTTATATAATTATATAAAATTAGATATAATTATATAAGGCAGATATAATTATATATGGGATCATATATAATTATATATAATTTTATATAGTACCATATAAAAAAAAATTTGAATAATCGACCGCATATATAATTATATATGGTGCTATACATAATTATATATAATTATATATATATATAATTATTATATATAATTATGATGTGAGCAAGATTATTCAAGTTCAAGATCATTTGTTTCTTGTTAAACAAAAAACCGTGCAATGTTTATTTATTACTTAAAAAAGTTTTTGCCCGCTAACTTTTTTGAGTAATAAATAAACATTGCACGGTTTTCTGTTTAACAAAAAACAAATTATCTTGAACTTGAATAATCTTGCTCACATCATAATTTATGATAAAAGATCGAAAAATAAACTTTTGGTTTTAATTTTTAAAATTTTAAAGTAAAACATTATATATAATTACATATATTTATATATAATTATATATATAAATATATATAATTATAGGGCGTTTCATGTCAAGTGACCCAACTTTTGAAAACGATGTCTTCCGATCGGGATGAAATTTCCACCAAGGTTAGTAATATTGGATAGTAGTTTAGACACAATTTTTCAACAAGATCGGTCAACAAGATTGGCCAAATAGGTGTTTTTTTTTTCATCCATGTAACTTATTACCTATTGTTCCTAGCAAAATTTGTCCTATATAGTTTAGATATTGGATATTTCTATTTCTTCAATCTTTCGAAAAAAATATTGAAAAAAAAAAAAAATGTTGACTATTTTTTTCAAAATCGATAGCTCAGTTGGTAGAGTTCTCGCATAAATAATTGCTAACAACCAGAGACCCCAGGTTCGAATCTCAGCGTTTTTTATTTAATTAAAAAAAATATTTGTAATAATTGTTTTCATAAATTTTTTTTATGAAAATCTATTTATAGACACATTACTTTTTCAAAACAAATAAAATTCATCAGTAAAGTAAGGTGTAATGTAATGCATGTAGCCCTATGTCGATTGGTAATGTGTGGTTTTGCTGGGATGTCTCATTTCTTTTTTGTGGGCGATTGGGATAGGCGCCTGACTCTTAACCCCGTTCCGCCACAAACAAGTTTTACATGCAATAAAATCAAGGAAAAGTAGCTTCGTCTAAATTGGCTCTTACTTCGGTGGCGGATCGACTTCCAAAAACTCGCTTTCATCTCCGCATATGGGGGTCAAGCTTGCCAACTCTTAAAGTGAACAAATGGCTAGAATGCGGAGAAAAATGGCTAAACTCGGAAAATGATACTAAAACTGAATAATTTGAATGTAAACTATTAATAATTATGAGTTATTTTAAAATTTAAATGTTTTTCAAATTTTAAAATATTTTCCGTAAAATTTTCCAAAAAAAAAAACTTAATTTTAAATCGAATGTATAAATTACATCTGAAAATTACTATTCTAAAATCAAAGGTTAAAGAGATCTCGATCACGATTTTCCAGCACGCGAAATTTGTATGCGCACTGGATGCCATGAATTTCCGTTTTGAAGGAGAAGGTGAAGAAAATAAAAACAGTGGTTTTCTTATTATTCTTAAATAAATCGGTACAAAAACAACATTAATAATAAAATTATTAATAAATAATTAGTTTTTTTTTTTTTTTAGTAAACACGATTTTATTAACATTTTATTTTTTCAACTTCCTTTATCAACTCTCATTTATCGTTGAATTATGGCAGATTATCTCATCTTCTTTGGGGAATTTTTTGGTAGAAATTAAAGACTTTAAAAAGCTGCTATTGAAACCCCCCTGGTGTGAAAGATGTCTGCAGTTTTCCAATATTTTTCGCGGCTGCACTACATCTTTTAACCTTCCGTCCTAACGCTGGGATATTCTGCACCCCAACTTCTTATTGAATATCTAATTTCGATGCACGTAAAAAAATTTTAATCACTTATGATCGAATGCGACCCGCAATTTACTTAGGATTTGCGAATTGTCAAAGCAACCACGTTTTTAAAAGCTCTGGGGTACGATGCACCCCAGTGTGAAGTTTAAGTAGCGGAAATAGATATGTGTTACTGCACTAAAATTAGAAAAAATTACACGTGGCTATCGGACACAAGGAAACATCTTGGTTATTTATGTAGCTTAGAATTAATTGAACAAATAAAAAATTAAATTTTGAAAAAAACCGGGTTCCATTGAAGAAAATAAGCTGGTTAAAATTTTACCGTTGGTTTCAAATATCTCCGCTAGAGGGCGTAGTATGAAAATAAAAAATTTGGGTAAACCAATTATCTTTGGAAAATTCGCATGATTTCTAAGTTCAAAAGAATATGAATCAAAATCATGATTTCGAAGTTCAAGTTAAGATCGGGTTATGGAGTGATCTGTGTGAAATGTTTACCAAAATTAAATTAATATGTATACACTGAAAATCATACTTTTTTCGATTTTTGAACATCCCAGCAAAACTTTGGTAATGGGTGCGATAAAGTAATACATTACCTTGTAATGTATACTCTTTACCTGGATCATTATTTTCCAAAAAGAAGTAATGAGTTATCGATAATGGGTTACATAATGCATTACTTTGTAATGTATACTCCCTACCTTCAACATTATTTTGAAACAGAAAGTAATGAGACCAATAATTGGACACTTATGGGTTACCTTGTAATGATACATCATTACCTTTTACATTACTTCAAAACATAAAATAAATTGATGACCGATCATCAATTACATAATGCATGAAATATAAGCGTAAAGTAATGTTTAAAATTATTATTTTCAAAATCCATATACATTACTTTGTGATTTTCTGTAAACATGAGAGTAAGTTATATATTTTTAACATCACAAACGAAAATTCGAAGCACAACAATTCATTTGCATTTTAAGCAACTTATTATTATATGTGACCATAGCTCAGTGGGTAGAGTTATCGAATAACAACCAGAGATCTCAGCGAGAACACGTTATTTATTTAATTTAAAAAAATTATTTGTAATATTTTTTTTTATAAATTAGTTTTTATGAAAATCTATATATAGACACATTACTTTTCCGAATTCGGTAACAATAAAAGTAACCAGTTACTTTACTCCTAATATGTAATGAGTGCACTCATTACTTTTACGCTCATCGCCTGTAAAATTTATCAGTGAAGTAAGATGTATGTATTGTAATGCATGGATCCCTATGGCTGGACTAATCATAAATCTTTTCTTTAGTTCTAAATTGGGCAAATGTGAAACTGTGCGACGCTTCTTTTTATGTCTTATTTTTTGTTTGTGGGCAACCGGAATAGAGAAACCGCCTGAATCTCTACCGCGTTCGCCCACAAACAAGATTTGCATGCAATAAAATCAAGGATAAGAAGCTTCGTCTAAATTTGCTCTTACTTCGTTAGCGGATCAACTTTCATCGATATTGCGCCACCCACTTGCATACCAGCATATGGGGGCTCCAATAAGAAAAATAGTCAATGTAAAGTTTTTAAAATATAAATGGTCATCTATGGAAAACAATTTAAGAACTTTTTATCAACTTACCATTGGACAACACCAGCATTACCAGTAGATCCTGTAGAAAACATACACACACATCACGTACTCGATTATTATAAAACAAAATGTATTACCAGTTCCACATAGTGACCAACAACAACTTTTCACGCACGAAAACAATTTAAAAACCCACAAAAATAGTTAAATTTAACAAAACTGTCTTTGAAAATTTTTTCTGATCTTATTAGAAAAACCGCGAAAAAAAACTAACTAATAGGGATGTAATAGTACTAAGTATTCTAGTACTGACTACTCAATACTATTTTTATAATTACACATTACTCAAAATGGACTACTCAATACCTTTAGAGATGCAAATGTTGAAAGAATTCTTTATATGTATCCACAAACAACATTATTTATACCGCATTCAGACTAGATTGCAAAACACGAGTTTTGGCATAAAAAGGGAAAAGGAATAAAGAACCGTTGAAATAAAATAAAGAGCTTAAATACGTGTTTTGGCAAAACACGTTTTTTGCTACGAAGTGCAAATGTGGCTTTATGGATTGAATTCTAATGCGGCATTCACACTAGAAGGCAAACAAATAAAGAGTTCAAATACTTATTTCGGCAAACACGTCTCTTTTTCTATTTCGTGTGAATGCCGTATAATCTTAATTCTCGAAATCTTCAAATTATACGAATAAATTCCTTTGTGAATGATTAAAAATTTTCTTCATTTATTGAATAAGAAGTGTGAATGGCTTTATTTTTGTTCATACTTATATTAACACACACTGAAACTTTTAACCGAACATTATTTTAATGTCAAACAACTAAAAGCGTATTAAATTCAATTTTAAGTTTTCTTTACACTGGTTTTAGAAGATAATAAAGTAAAAATAATATACCAAAAAAAATTAAATAACAGTAAGTAATACTAGAATTTTTTTTCTTTAAATTTTCGAAGATAAATTACACAGTAAGTATGTATATAAAAAAATTAGGGAAATAAAATTTTAAAATAAATATACATATGAACGAAAACTAATATAAATTATTCACAAATAAAAGAACCCTACACAAACTCCCAAAAATAACCTCAAAAATCCACTGAACCAAATTCTGGTATTTCACAAATAAAATAAATAACGTAGGTCTTTATGACTTTCAAACGTAATCTGTTAAATTTCTTGTATTGCTTTATTTAATCCACAACCATTGGGTTCAAAACTCGTTTTCTTTGGTTTTTCTAATTAAATAAATTTTTTTATTTGTTTACATGACACATTAATTAAATTCATCACCCAAAATATTTGAAAAGCAGTGTTGTATCGCTACAACCTAGCTTTGAACGTAATATAAACCAGATTGTGCGGCAATCTAGTTATGAATTTGTATGGAAAATATGATTTGATAACCAGATGCCTCCAAAATCCGGTTTAAACAAGATTTCACGTATAAAGTAATAAAGAATTGGCTCAGGGTATTGAATAGTATCGTGTACCCAATTCAAAAAGTATTGAGTAGTCAAACTAGAATTTACAACTCTAATTATTTGCCATCCTAATAATAAAATACAACTCTGCATAAAATAGTACTTTTTTATCGAACATGATATTTAGTAGTAAAATCACCAGTAATGCCAATTCAGCGCCTTTAAATTTTTTTATGGTGCTTTTCGGGTAACCCAAATCGTCTAA
This sequence comes from Delia radicum, assembly GCA_021234595.1. Taxonomy (NCBI): domain Eukaryota; kingdom Metazoa; phylum Arthropoda; class Insecta; order Diptera; family Anthomyiidae; genus Delia; species Delia radicum. Next base: position 90,771,481 of record CM037852.1, read on the forward strand.
TTTAGTTACTGAGCCCAAGATGCTTTTTAAATAATATTTTCGCTACGCGGACTAAGCATAACTGTTTATTTTAATGAAGTTATAGACTCTTAATATTTATATGCATTAATTGTTTACTAAAAACCCTAAATGGGGATATTTTACTTTTTAACGCCGTTCGAGTTGTTTTTAACGCTTTTTATTTCCAAAAAAATTGCAACACTAAATGCAATGTCAAACATTTAATTCACCAACGAAAACGGATAAGTCCTACATCACATTTAATTTTATTAATAAATATAACATATTATTTAAAAGTTATCTAAAAAAATCTGTAAAAATGTCTAAAGTTGATAGTAATCCAAATGAGGATTTAACCATAATGGAGGTAAGTCCTAAAAAGCCTATGCAATTGAAGTGAAAGCCATTGACCATTGGAAAGTTTTGGTGCCATACAAAAAAAGTGGGAAATGTGTGTGTACCCAAATATCAGCGTACATTCTATAGATTCTTTAAAAATGTATGTATGATTAAATGTAATGTTTTTATTTTAATAGCAAATACAGATTCTTATAAAGCCACCACCAAATGAAGAGGAAAAATTGGGTATACGTCCTACCGTAGTTAAGCATCCATATTACAAAAGACCTGGACGTGGGCATAATCATGATTTATGTGATGCCTGTGAGGAGGGTGGTGATTTATTATGCTGTGATCGTTGTCCCTCAAGTTTTCATTTACAATGCCAGTAAGTAGAGACTTATTTCTAAACACGTAATACATAACCTTATATTAATTTTTAATCTTCCTCATCTATCTCTAATTAGTGATCCACCATTAACGGTAGATGATATACCCGCTGGCCAATGGTTGTGTCATAATTGTCGCATGACTCTTAAGGCAGCTCCGTCTTCTTCAAAATCAAGTTCCGTAGAACGTACTTCAACGGCATCAGCCGCTATTAATTCACGTCCAAATACTCCTTCCGCTGGCGGTGACTTGGAATCAATTCCTTTAAAAATACGTCATTTACGTAAACGTAGCAGCAGTCGTGCTTCGTTTTGTAGCGATTTAAGTAGTACCGAGAAATATTTGTCTAAACTCCCAGTTGGTATACAGCGTGCTTTAGATCCCAACAAAAAACCAACTCCATTGGATGAGCTAATAAAGGCAGCAAGTATTTTAAATCCCAAACAATTTGAATTGCCAAGAGAGCTGGAGATACATACACAATTTCCGGGCAATGATAAAAGTAAGTTCATTATATATTATGTATATATGTACTATTAATATTACCCCATGTCTTCACATGCAATAAAATGATTGCAAGCTATTGCCAAAAAAATGACTAGCTTAAAAATTGCACGTGAAGACTCTCAGAATATAATAGTACATATATTTTGTTTTTTTTTTTGTTTTTTTATAAAATAAACTTAAAACTGATCTGGATAATATATGAGTTTTTTGACAAAATTTTTGGACCACTACCAAAAACTATAGTAGTTTCCGTAAACTTGTACTTGTCAATTTCCATAAAGTTTTTTAATATAAAACTGCTTTTAAAATAGCTTAAATTAAATTATTTTGAGAAATATGTATAATAAAACACATATAAAAATAAGCAATATAGTTCGATCTTAGTCTTTTATAATCATATTTAAATGTGTGAAATATAATAAAATATTAAAAAAAAAAAGATAATTGGTTGTAATATTGGCAAAGAGTTTTTCGGGTGATACTGGCAAACACATGCTTTGCAAACAAAATAGTGTTTTCCTAGTATAATATGAATTCTACCTTTGGTAATTTTTATCACGGTTTGTTTTACAAAAATAGTAGTGGTTTATCACAACTATTTTCCATTTATTTTTTTTTGGTACGGTTGGCAATTTCTACCTGGACACATTTTTACCATGTCACATTGATTAGTTTTGGCCAAAAATCAAATATATTTTTAAATTTGAATAAAATGTTGATGTTAAATTAATCATAACACTCTGACTAGTACCAGGCAAAAAAATACAATCGTCACAGTTTTGACAAATCTTCGGCGACCGTCGGTAATGCGTTGGCAGAACGTGGAATTAACAATCTTGCCAGTATTGTCCTGTTACTCGATTGATAACAGTGGCCAACCGTTGGTTTTAACGAACTTCCCACCGTTGGCATAAAGTTGGTAATTAAACAAATTTGGTGCTTTAAAAATATCTTAAAGTTAATTAATTTTAAGAAATATGTATAATACAATATTTAAAAAGCAGCAATATAGTTCGGTATGGGTCTTTTACATCGTATTTAAATGTGTGAAATATAACAAAATGTAAAAATAGAAAATGCTTCTAATTTCTTGTAGTCAGGCGCGGATCTAGCGGCAGGGAACATGGGACATTTCCTTCCCTAAAATTAAATTTTTCAGTACAAAAAATGGGAAAAATATTAAAAAAAGTTAATCAAAAATACTCTTAACTCATTTACATTTGAAAACTCTTGGTGTCTCGAAAAATACCGATCTATTTTTTATTGTCTTTGGTTTAAATTGAATCGTTTAGACGATCATCGTTTTCAAATTAGGAAATTCGGGCCCAGGTAAGCAGGAATAATCGGCTTTTTACAAGTAGTTATACAGTGCACTCGCGAAAATATGAACACCCTAATATATGAAAACCCCAAAATATGAACCTTTGTTTTCTTCCATTGACTACTCTAAAATATGAACTTAGTGCCAAAGCTTTAAAATATGAACAGCTTATTTTTGTATTTTAACGGATTTTATCAACCTACGCAGTGTTTAAATCTAAATCAACAGGGTAGTGGTTAAATTTTTATTCAACTGCATTATAATTTGGGGATTTCCCTAGCTGTTTGCTTTTAAATTGTCTTCACCTGTCAATCAAAATTTCTAACATACACGTTTTAGTTAGTGCTCAGATTCAGCTAGAATTCCTTATTAGTGTTGTGAATGTAAATTAAACGTCAAGATATATTTATATAGGTAGTCTTACTAGAACAACAACTACAACAAACAATTACAAACAATACAAAAACAACAGGGTTTTGACATTGCTTTGTACTCAAGATACAGTACAAATGAATGTCAAAACCATGTAAGAAATGTCAAAACCAGGTAAGAGGAAGACAAACAGCTGGGCTACTAAGACTACCTATATAAATATATCTTGATTAAACGTAAAAAGTTCTTTAATATGCATAAAAAAGCACAAGCTTTTAACTTTAAAAGAAAAAGCAGAAATTTTAGAACATTTTGGAAAAGGTGCAAGTGTAACTTTTAAATTTTGTTTCTTTTTCAAAAATTAATTGTTTTTTTTAATCCAATAAATAAAAAATTTAACACAAGAAACTTTTATTTTTATTGGAAAAACGTTTTTAAAGGTAAATTAGATGAAATTCGCAAATATGAACAATCTTGCAAAAGTGAACTGGCTTGGTTTTAATTAGTTCATATTATCGCTAGTGCACTGTATGACGAATTTCAAAAATTTTCGACTGCGGTAAAATATTTTTAAATTTTTTTTTTTTTGTATGACATGAATAGCTTTTGTATATGTTAACCGATGCTTATTAAGCATGCCAGAATCATTCACGTTTATCATTTATTAACGGCGCAAAACTTATGGAGGTTTTAAGTTTCAAGCAAATTAAAAATAATACAAATATAATTTTTGCTTAGATTTAATAAAAGTTTTATCAACCTATAGAATATAAAAATAAACTAAAAAATATGTTTTGTCATATATTAAAACTTTAAAAAAAGCGCGATTATTTTGGAATTTTATTTAATGTTTTTTGAGGTTATGAACAATTTTTTTTTTTGCTTCATAAAATGTAAATTTTTGCACTTTACCAATTTAGTTTGTAGTATGGATTCATTTAAGATACCCACCCAGACAGAAAAATACAATAGGCACCAGAGAACGGTATGAGTGCCTTACCCATGCACAAAACCATGCATTGCATTGCATTGCACTTAACACTCACGAAAACAACGAATACACAACGATTGGTATGAATGGTCTCAATGTTAAATGAATAAAACGTTAACAGCATAAGCTGTTCTTGTTGAATAAAAGCAATGCAAAAGCAATGAATGTATGAATAGACAACAAAAACGAATGGTCTCATTCTGTTCTCTGATAGGCACAGTGTAAATAATTTCATTCAAATGGCTGCCTCGGCTGGCCATGCAGTATGAGCTTCATCTGAAAAGATGATTTTTTGGCAAAATCGGCATCGGAAAAAAAAAGTTAGATGGCGGACCCTATATAATAAAATATTAAAAAATGCTTCTAATTCGTTGTAATATTGGTAAAACCATTACTGGCAAAGACATGCTTTGCAAACAAAATAGTCTATTCCTAGTACAATACTATTTGTACCTTTGGTAATTTTTAACACGGTGGGTTTTACAAAAATAACTGAATTGCCAGTTAAACGTTTTTTTGTTTCCAAGTTGTACTGCTGCAAAGTTGAATAATAGTTGTTATCAATTTTTATGTTGAAAAATCTAGTTTTCTTACTTTGGAATCAAACTTGCCTGTATTAATATCTTCAAATTAGTGTTTCCAATTTCGTTAATCGATTAACAGATTCTTCGATCAATCACCTCTATTTCGGTTAATGTCGAATAATCGTCTAAAATAGGTAGATTAACCGGTTACATATTTTATATTGATTTTTTTCTTTTTACTTCATTTTTTTTCTTAAAACCTGCTAATTTTCAAAAAAAGCTTAGAAAAGGAACGATGTGTAAAATGTAATAAAATTGTTTTACGTTGTTTGTCGGCTTTACTAAATAAAACTGCATTCACACTGAATCCCAAAATACGCATTTAAAATTTTTTTTTTTCAAGTTTTCGACTGTCAAATTAGATACAATTTTAAATCGAAAACTAGAAACAAACGAAAGAAACGTATTTTGGGGTTCAATATGAACGAAGTAAACAAATTAAATTTCGGTTTAAATTATTTAAAAAATTTAAATTATTGTAAATTCATATTTACCTTCACGGGATTTCCCATCACTGAATTCCCGGGAAACTAAGCAATTTTCTGTTCCCGCAATCCCGCAAAACTATAGTAGTTTCCGTAAACTTGTACTTGTCAATTTCCATAAAGTTTTTTAATATAAAACTGCTTTTAAAATAGCTTAAATTAAATTATTTTGAGAAATATGTATAATAAAACACATATAAAAATAAGCAATATAGTTCGATCTTAGTCTTTTATAATCATATTTAAATGTGTGAAATATAATAAAATATTAAAAAAAAAAAGATAATTGGTTGTAATATTGGCAAAGAGTTTTTCGGGTGATACTGGCAAACACATGCTTTGCAAACAAAATAGTGTTTTCCTAGTATAATATGAATTCTACCTTTGGTAATTTTTATCACGGTTTGTTTTACAAAAATAGTAGTGGTTTATCACAACTATTTTCCATTTATTTTTTTTTGGTACGGTTGGCAATTTCTACCTGGACACATTTTTACCATGTCACATTGATTAGTTTTGGCCAAAAATCAAATATATTTTTAAATTTGAATAAAATGTTGATGTTAAATTAATCATAACACTCTGACTAGTACCAGGCAAAAAAATACAATCGTCACAGTTTTGACAAATCTTCGGCGACCGTCGGTAATGCGTTGGCAGAACGTGGAATTAACAATCTTGCCAGTATTGTCCTGTTACTCGATTGATAACAGTGGCCAACCGTTGGTTTTAACGAACTTCCCACCGTTGGCATAAAGTTGGTAATTAAACAAATTTGGTGCTTTAAAAATATCTTAAAGTTAATTAATTTTAAGAAATATGTATAATACAATATTTAAAAAGCAGCAATATAGTTCGGTATGGGTCTTTTACATCGTATTTAAATGTGTGAAATATAACAAAATGTAAAAATAGAAAATGCTTCTAATTTCTTGTAGTCAGGCGCGGATCTAGCGGCAGGGAACATGGGACATTTCCTTCCCTAAAATTAAATTTTTCAGTACAAAAAATGGGAAAAATATTAAAAAAAGTTAATCAAAAATACTCTTAACTCATTTACATTTGAAAACTCTTGGTGTCTCGAAAAATACCGATCTATTTTTTATTGTCTTTGGTTTAAATTGAATCGTTTAGACGATCATCGTTTTCAAATTAGGAAATTCGGGCCCAGGTAAGCAGGAATAATCGGCTTTTTACAAGTAGTTATACAGTGCACTCGCGAAAATATGAACACCCTAATATATGAAAACCCCAAAATATGAACCTTTGTTTTCTTCCATTGACTACTCTAAAATATGAACTTAGTGCCAAAGCTTTAAAATATGAACAGCTTATTTTTGTATTTTAACGGATTTTATCAACCTACGCAGTGTTTAAATCTAAATCAACAGGGTAGTGGTTAAATTTTTATTCAACTGCATTATAATTTGGGGATTTCCCTAGCTGTTTGCTTTTAAATTGTCTTCACCTGTCAATCAAAATTTCTAACATACACGTTTTAGTTAGTGCTCAGATTCAGCTAGAATTCCTTATTAGTGTTGTGAATGTAAATTAAACGTCAAGATATATTTATATAGGTAGTCTTACTAGAACAACAACTACAACAAACAATTACAAACAATACAAAAACAACAGGGTTTTGACATTGCTTTGTACTCAAGATACAGTACAAATGAATGTCAAAACCATGTAAGAAATGTCAAAACCAGGTAAGAGGAAGACAAACAGCTGGGCTACTAAGACTACCTATATAAATATATCTTGATTAAACGTAAAAGTTCTTTAATATGCATAAAAAAGCACAAGCTTTTAACTTTAAAAGAAAAAGCAGAAATTTTAGAACATTTTGGAAAAGGTGCAAGTGTAACTTTTAAATTTTGTTTCTTTTTCAAAAATTAATTGTTTTTTTTAATCCAATAAATAAAAAATTTAACACAAGAAACTTTTATTTTTATTGGAAAAACGTTTTTAAAGGTAAATTAGATGAAATTCGCAAATATGAACAATCTTGCAAAAGTGAACTGGCTTGGTTTTAATTAGTTCATATTATCGCTAGTGCACTGTATGACGAATTTCAAAAATTTTCGACTGCGGTAAAATATTTTTAAATTTTTTTTTTTTTGTATGACATGAATAGCTTTTGTATATGTTAACCGATGCTTATTAAGCATGCCAGAATCATTCACGTTTATCATTTATTAACGGCGCAAAACTTATGGAGGTTTTAAGTTTCAAGCAAATTAAAAATAATACAAATATAATTTTTGCTTAGATTTAATAAAAGTTTTATCAACCTATAGAATATAAAAATAAACTAAAAAATATGTTTTGTCATATATTAAAACTTTAAAAAAAGCGCGATTATTTTGGAATTTTATTTAATGTTTTTTGAGGTTATGAACAATTTTTTTTTTGCTTCATAAAATGTAAATTTTTGCACTTTACCAATTTAGTTTGTAGTATGGATTCATTTAAGATACCCACCCAGACAGAAAAATACAATAGGCACCAGAGAACGGTATGAGTGCCTTACCCATGCACAAAACCATGCATTGCATTGCATTGCACTTAACACTCACGAAAACAACGAATACACAACGATTGGTATGAATGGTCTCAATGTTAAATGAATAAAACGTTAACAGCATAAGCTGTTCTTGTTGAATAAAAGCAATGCAAAAGCAATGAATGTATGAATAGACAACAAAAACGAATGGTCTCATTCTGTTCTCTGATAGGCACAGTGTAAATAATTTCATTCAAATGGCTGCCTCGGCTGGCCATGCAGTATGAGCTTCATCTGAAAAGATGATTTTTTGGCAAAATCGGCATCGGAAAAAAAAAGTTAGATGGCGGACCCTATATAATAAAATATTAAAAAATGCTTCTAATTCGTTGTAATATTGGTAAAACCATTACTGGCAAAGACATGCTTTGCAAACAAAATAGTCTATTCCTAGTACAATACTATTTGTACCTTTGGTAATTTTTAACACGGTGGGTTTTACAAAAATAACTGAATTGCCAGTTAAACGTTTTTTTGTTTCCAAGTTGTACTGCTGCAAAGTTGAATAATAGTTGTTATCAATTTTTATGTTGAAAAATCTAGTTTTCTTACTTTGGAATCAAACTTGCCTGTATTAATATCTTCAAATTAGTGTTTCCAATTTCGTTAATCGATTAACAGATTCTTCGATCAATCACCTCTATTTCGGTTAATGTCGAATAATCGTCTAAAATAGGTAGATTAACCGGTTACATATTTTATATTGATTTTTTTCTTTTTACTTCATTTTTTTTCTTAAAACCTGCTAATTTTCAAAAATAGCTTAGAAAAGGAACGATGTGTAAAATGTAATAAAATTGTTTTACGTTGTTTGTCGGCTTTACTAAATAAAACTGCATTCACACTGAATCCCAAAATACGCATTTAAAATTTTTTTTTTTCAAGTTTTCGACTGTCAAATTAGATACAATTTTAAATCGAAAACTAGAAACAAACGAAAGAAACGTATTTTGGGGTTCAATATGAACGAAGTAAACAAATTAAATTTCGGTTTAAATTATTTAAAAAATTTAAATTATTGTAAATTCATATTTACCTTCACGGGATTTCCCATCACTGAATTCCCGGGAAACTAAGCAATTTTCTGTTCCCGCAATCCCGGCAATTTGGTTCGGGAATCCTGAGATTTTTAAGAATACATTTTCAAACAAAAAAAGTTTAGTATTCAAAATTTGTAATGCAGCAATTAGCAACTGTTACCCTACTGGCAATAATTGACAATTGCGCTTAAAGGACATACCTCGTGACTGGTTAAAACATTATTTATCCCAGGACTAGTAAAAATTAACATTGCTATGGATAAGCAGTTACAAATATGCTAAAGAAATGTTCCCAAATATGGTCAATCGAGGACATATCACTAAACTGGTTTAAGTAGGTACAAAGAAAAACCAATTTGAGTGATACACGTGCGAGTGAAACCGACATGTACACACGTGGACGTGAGTTTGAGTAGGAAAAAATTCTTAGTGTGTAAAAGCGTGTGAGTGAATGCGAGTGAGTCAGCATTTATCAAATAATTTAAAAAAATGACAAAATATAAAAAATCGACAAATTTTAAAAAAATTGTCAAATCTAAAAAATCGCAAAAATTTCTACAAAAAATATCGGTAAAATGGGAAAAATTTACAAAAATTGGGAAAATATAATCGCCAAAATTAATAAAATGCCAAAATTGATAAAAATCACCGAATTGTCAAAATTAGAAAAAATATAGAATTAATTCTCCGTTACATCCGTTATGGTTGGTTCGGTGATACTTTCCTTTAGGTCGGTTAGGTGACAGGGCACAAGGTGTATTGAATGTGGAAATACATCACCTCCAATGATAACGTCATGTTAAAGTGCGCCTTTCATATAAAAAGTTCAATCCAGGACGTGTCGCCGCCACCTTGGGCATATCCTGCCATATCCACCATGGACCGGTCCCTTTGTCCGTAGGGAAACTACAGTGTTAATCCATAACTTCGAACTTAATTTACAATTTCAAAGTCACAGTAGATTGCACCTATAAGATTTTGACATTTACAAAAATTTATCCAAAGCACTTTCAATTACCAAATATTGTCCAAATGTAGTTTTTGGGCTGAACTCTACAGACTCAATTGGTTTTATAATTTTTCTTGAACTTAGTTTCATTATTTTAAGCTTACAAATTTTTAATCTTGAAACTGTTTTAACAAACTAAGATTTGAAAAAATTACTGTTATAAAATAAATTTCTCTCTGACTTAAGAAAAACTAAAAATTGGAGAAAAAATCCAAATTTATAATGGAGAATTATTTTTATAAAAAAAATCACAGGTTGCATACAAAAAATATGACTTTAACACGCTTCCGTCGTTTGTGTCAAATCCATGAAAACGACGGATGCGTGTTAATATAAATAATTTTATAATTCATTTTTTGAACGTTATCCCGGGAATTTCTAACAAATATCCCTCTGCCAAATTTCTAGCACAACATAAATCGTGTTGTTAAAAAAACGTTCGGTTAGACATGGAATGACCCATATTCCAATGGGAAGGTGTTAATGTCTAAAAATTTACTATATGTTTTAGAGTTCACACATAATTTTTGGCTTTTCAGTAATATTTTTTTTTTAACTAAAGAATTTAAATCTACAAAGGCCGAGTTTTTAAGATGCAGATTGTCTTTAAACTTAGTTTAACCCATTTGGTAACTGAAAAACTGTTTTTGTAATGTAATTTATTTTATTTTATTTCAATAAATACCAAAATTCTAAATGAGAAAAAGTTGTTTTGGCAAACTTTTGTTAATAAACATGGAAATGACAGGAAAAATTTGATTTCGGTTACCTAAATCCGAAATTTTCATCAAATAATAATTATGATTTTACCAATTGCTAGTAAAAACTGTATCACTTTAAAAATATTGATAACTTTTATTGTAAACTACACCCTTTTGCTATTCGATTCATTAATTTTTCTCTATTTTTTTTTCCAGTTGAACCAATACGTTCAAATGGTAATACTCATAAAAAGCCAAATTTTCGACGTAACTCCAAACCGTATGAATTGGATACCCAAGGTTTAGTACCTTTACCAGCTAAAACGTGTTATTATTGTCATCGTTCGTGCAAGAAAGCACCTTTGGTAGCATGTGATTACTGTCCATTATTTTTTCATCAAGATTGCTTGGATCCACCAATGACAGCTTTACCAACCGGGTTATGGATGTGTCCAAATCATGTAGAAAATTTTATAGTAAGTAACATTTATTTTATAAAAATTTTAAAATATCCTCAAACTAAATTTTGTACAGGATGACAATCTATTAACTAGTATCTCTGCTACTGAACGTGTACGTCTATGGGATAAATTTGCTCAACCATTTGATCATGAAGCCGTTAAAATGGATTTTTTCCGTAGAGTACACATGAAAAATCCGCCCTTTCGTATTAAGGTGCCGTTAAAGCCTAGAGAATCTATCGAAATTCCTTCTATGGTAAAATATCATTATGAAAATCCTCCACCCTTGTTGCCCTCACTGAGAGAAACTTTACGTTATGATATTGTTAAAAGACGTAAATGTTTGCCAAGTGCACCAGAAATTATATCTAAAGAAAGTGTGGCTGAATCTTTAGTTAAAGATTTAGAAGCATTAAAATCTGCTAAAGCCAAGTTTAGAGAAATACAAAAAGAATTGGGTCATGTCGAGGAGTTAAGCAGCAGCAGCAGTAGTAGTGAAGATGAGGAGGTTGAAGAAAAAACTAAAGACAATGAAAATAAGAAGTTGCCACAGAAAGAAACACAGTCTAAAGATGAAACTACAGAAGGTAACAAAGATGAGGAAACAAAAGAAAAGTCTACACAGAAAACACAACAAAAATCAAAACGTACGAAACAAATCTGTCAAATCAAATTCAAATGGAAACACCAATTAAAACAGAAGAGTCTATGGCAAATGAGAAAGAAGATACATCTTTACAATCATTAAAGGATCAAATTAAAACTGAAAATGATCATATTGCTGAAGAATCTGACGAAGAAACTAAATATGATCCACAAATTGATGCAGAACTACAATATTTAGATGTAGATCTCATAAAGAAACTAGCATACCAACGTATTCAGCAATTGGTGCAAGATCATCCGGAAATTGTAGTACAATATCAAAATCGTACAGCAGCTAAACGTATTAAAGAACTAACACAGCAACAATATACGGATGACTGTTCTTCTCAAACTACTCCCTCAAATGTACTATCACCTGCTGATGTTAGACGTTTATGTATAATGTTTACTGGTGAAACTTCTTCTGTATTGGCTCAACCTAATTCAGCTTCCGATAATGATTTACCACAATTACATCCGGCTTTAGCTACAGCAGCTGCCATTGTAGCTGCCGATGAAGAAGAACAAAAATATGCGCCACGTATCCGAACAGATCAAGAAAAAGCTTTTGAAATTTCCACACGTCTAGAACTTAAGTTGATGAGACGTAAAATACGTGCTCGCGCCGTACTTACACCACTCGGTGACATTCTTGAAGATAATCGTTGGTTTAGTAATGTTGAATTGCATAATTCATTCTTTATGCGATATCGTAGTCTGAATTTTGGTTATGGAGATTCAAATGCTGGTGTTGACGTTAATCTATCCTTGATTGGTTATTGTCGTCGTGTTTCTCCAAAACATGCCACCATATTCTATGATGATTTTACAAAAACTTATGAATTGATAAATTATTCCGAACATGGTACTGAGGTCAATGGTCAGTTGTATTCGTGTGATTTTAGCGAACGTGAGCCAACGCCGGCAAAGAAATTAAAAAATGAAGATGTAGAACTGCAAAGAAAAGTTCAAGCTATTCTAGACAAAAGACGTGGTTTACAGCGTCACTATTATGTCATTGATGATAGTTCAAGGTATGTATAAGCAATATTTTTGATTTTTACCAATAAAAGGGAAAATTTAAAAAATCTAAAAACGGCAATGCTTAAATTGATTAATTTTTTTTTTAATCGTTTAATATTTTTTGATACAAGGTTTGTGATTATTGCAAAAATTATGCAATCAATTAAACTGAAATTACATAAAGAACTGATTAAATGTCACCTAACTTTAATCTGTAAAATCTGACGTCCCAGGCAGAAAAATACAACCGACACTGTTAGAAAATTATCGGCGATGGTCGGTTATGCGTTGGCAGAACATGGGATTAACGTTGGTTGGCACAATGTTAGGAATTCAAAAGATTTAGAGCTTTCGAAATACGTTAAATTTTATTAATTTTGAAAAAATGTGTATAATAAAACGCATTTAAAAAGCAGCAATCCAGTTTGGTCATAGTCTTTTTTGTCATATTTAAATGTGTGAAATATAATAAAATATTAAAAAAATATAATGCTTCTAATTGGTTGTAACAAACAATATTGGCAAATAGTTTTTCGGTGGTACTGGAGAAACACTTACTTTGCAAAAAAGCGAGTGTTTTTCTGGTACACTATTAATTGTACCTTTGGTATTTTCTAATAGGGTGGGTTTTACAAAAATAAAAGTGCTTTGCCAACCGTATTTTATTTTTTTTGTAAGGCTAGCACTTTCTGCCTGGAGTTATTCAAAAAAAAATCGAAATCTGCAACCTGCGTTAAAAACTAGAAAGCCTTAACTTAAAAATGAGAAATTTGCAATTCCTTCTCGAAAACTAACTATGTATACGATTTTAAAATGTTTGCCAAATATGGCAAACAATATGTGATCAGCATGCCAAGATTATATGAAAGTTATGTATTGCAAGAGCAGGTCCTTTCAAAAATTGAAATTTGTCGAATAGTGTTATTGATTTATAGCTAAATTTCGGTGTTCAAAAAAAGTTCCAGATTTTTTTTTTGCGACGCCTAAACTTTTTAGATAAATGATGTAGAAAGAAATACAGGATTATATTCTTATTGATTATTTTAAATTTATAGGGAGCATAATATGTCGTTTTGGTAGGATATTTCAAACCTTGTAAATGAAAAAAGTATTACCATTTAAAAAGTTGAAATAACCAATATCGAACCACTTTGTTTTCTAAATAAAAAAAAATATTCAAGATAGCTTTTGAAGTTGTTTTTTTATTTTATTATAAATATCTATAGTAACTACCAAAATGTAAAAAAAATATTTAAAAGTCGATTGGTAAGCAAAACATCGAACTTTTTTTTCGAATTCGTACCATTAGTTTTTGCACGAGACTTTCATCCACTTTTCTGGCTGCCAAATTCCATTTAGATTAAAACTCTTCTACAGTTGACACCGTCATATCTGTCTTCTTTAAAGTTCCTTTTATAGTTGATCAATATTTTTCTATTGGACGTTGTTCAGAACAATTTGGTGGATTGTTTTCTTTTTGTACAAAGCCAATTTTGTTGTTGTTATACCAATCAATTGTGGCTCTTGACAACTGGCTAGGTCGGTCCAAAATAACGGTTTTCTAGTGTGAGATCTTACAAATGGTAACAGAAGATTTTTAAGCATTATTCTCTATAAATTTCACCATTTATTGTACCAGTTGTAAAGAAAGGACTTGATTTTCTCCCACAAGAACAAATTGATTGCCAAACCCGGTACATTTTTGGAAATTTGGATTTAATTTTCTGTTTACATTGATCTGTAGCATCACCACGACTACATGCTGTATAACCGTTCATTAAAGATTTTAATACTTTTCTTGCCGTGGAATATATTTATTCGACATTTTTTGCTATCAAACGGAATACAACTCTCATATATGGGCAGGGGCTAAACTGTCTATTCTGAAGCTTCTGGACCGTGTTCAGGGGAGGGCGGTGAAGCTTATCAATGACAGTAGTGTATCCAACTCTATTGATTCATTGGAGCATCGTCGGAATATGGGTTGTGTGACACTTTTCTATCGATATTACCATGGGAGATGCTCATCTGACATAAGTGAACTTATTCCACGAGCCCGAGTTTTTATTCGTAATACTCGCTTATCTAGTAGAGGACATCCGTTTGTAGTTGATTGTCCTGTGTTTCGCACAACGCATTACAGTTCCCGCAGAAGTCTTTCCTGTTACTTACAATTTAGAAAAATTTAAATCAAATATCCACAAACACTACTCCCTCTTTCCTCCTTCCCATACCCTATTTTCCTGATCAATACAATGCACTGCATGAGTAGGGGACATCCCCTGAGTATTGGTTAAATTAAAAAAAGCCATTTTTGACAAAACTATATTACATTTCAAAAATCTTTTTTATTAAAATAAAATGAGAAGATAGTAGCCTACTTAAATCATACATTTTATTTTTATTAAAGTAGTTTTGTAGAAAACAACGATTAAAAATGGTTCGATTTTAGTTATTTCAATCTTTAGAAGGCTGAGCATTAAGTTGTAACTGAAATTCATAAGAACCTTGTTATCGGGAGTAAAAATTGACAATAGTGGCCAAGGAAAACATAATTTTAATTTTTAATAAAAATTATATCGCACTTGATCAACAAGAGGGTATTAACTCAAAATTTTAAAATTTTCAGTAGAGCCAAAAAACTGTTTATGGCCACATTATAACAGAATTTAAAAATTCAAACATATCATAATAAGCAAATTCCATTTGAAAATATATATACATTGTTTTTGTTTTAAATTTTACCACTCATTGCAAAAAAAATCAATTTTTTGAGTTAATACCATTTTTTTGAAATTTTATCGATTTTTTTTTTTGGTATTATTTTATCAACAAAACAGTATCAACTCAAAATACAACCAAATATAAATAAAACAGTTTGATTATTTTTAACATAAATAAATGCTCAAATCAAAATTATACCTTTTTTATGAAAATATACGATTCATTTCTATTTGAACTTTTGTATTAACTCGAAATAATACCTTTTTGTTGAAATAAAGGTAATCACTACATTATCATGAAAATGGTCTCAAAAGTGGTTTTCGAGATGAAAGAGTAATCGGAATACGTTGAAATTTTTACAAATGTTAGTTGATTTCTTGAAAAAAGTGATATTTTAAAGATTTTGAGTTAATACCCTCTTGTTGATCAAGTGCGATATCAAACTTGGTATTTTTTATATATAACAAAATTTAATTGTTTAAATTTTAAAACAAACCCTGTGATATTTAAAGACACACGACGATATTGAAATTGTAGTTTAAACATATTAATTTCATATCGGTATTAATGTGGGCGTGATAGGTATCCTATCACGCCTGTTATAATGAAAAGGTAGTGTTTGCCAAAAATGCAAAAAAACACTTAAAATCCTGTAGATCGAGATAAGCAAACTAAAATTATTGATTCTAATAAAACCTATGGAAGGATCTCTATTTTATTTAGCAGGAGAAATGCAAATTCTTTAGGTTTTTCAAATTGTATTGAAGTGAGTGCACCCAATTGAATTTCGCTTTAATTCTTTGTGTTATTTAAAATATATATCAAAAAATGGTTCACACACGGCAATTTTACTTGCGCAAGTCTTGAGTTTATAGAAGAGGGAGGAAAAGAGAATGGGAGGGGGTACAGACTTGCCCGTACTCCAATTCCGTTTTGTGTTATCATCCGCAATTTTCAACACGAAGTTGGCTGCAGGTTGATATACGAAAATTGCTGAAACAAACTTTACCTGTGAACACAAAAGCAAGTTCAAAGGAGAATTGAAGAAAACTTGCGCAAGTAAAATTGCCGTGTGTGAACCGGGACTAACAAAAAAATAAGTTTTATCATTCAAAATGTATCTTATAAGGATTATATTGTCGTTTTTAGATTTTTTCTAGCTTTTACCGTTTTTGTTAAAATTTAAAAAAGTTTCCTCCACTTTACATCAAATTTCTTATGGTTTTTTTTTAAAGGCACCCATACACTAAGCAATATTATTGTGCAACATTTGCTATTGTGCAAAATATTATCAGTATGTATATCATATTGGAAGGTTGTAATGTGAAAAATATTTTATAGTGTGTTGGCCACAAATATTTTATAGTGTATATCCCTCCACAACAGAACATAGTGTGGTGCCATATTTTGTGCAAAATTATTCTACATCTTATTGCACTGTGTAGGGCAAAATAAAAATACTACTGACAATAATATTTGCAATAATATAAGAAAAGTGGCAACAATATTTCTTCAAATCGCAAAAATTTTAAGTATTTCTTTTAAATTACAGACAAATTATTTTGAGTGTGAGATAAAACAACATTTGACAACACTGCGTGCGTATGAGTGTTATATTTATTAATATTATAATTGATATAACTCATACGCCATAGAAACCAGAGTTTTATATTATTCTCGTGTGTGTGTGTGTGTGTGTGTGGTGGCGTATAAGTGTTATTAATTCAAACCAGAGTTCGAAAATTTATGTACCACTAACATAACGTTGCTATCAAAAAAAACCAATACAACGATCTCTATTGTTTCGTTCGTATTAATAAACACAAAACAAGTGCTCAAATGGTTGTTTGTAGTATAACAAACGGAACAAAACAAAAATGTTTCTTTCGTCAAACATTATTATTTCGTAGTGGTTATTTTTTTGTGTTCATTCAACTTAAACATTAAAACGCGTTTTTTACGTTGTCGTTGGCAGAATAAAGAAAAGATTTTTCTGCATGTTATCATTTTTTTTTTGCATTAGTTTTATGAAATTTCACTGGAACTCCTCCGTTGAAACTTTTTATGAAACTAATGCAAATATTCATAAAATTCAATGAAAATTTTTTTCACTTGTAATATGACATAAACACTAAGAACGGTTTACAAATAGTTTTGTTCCATTCCATAAACACAACAAAATCAAACTGTTAGAAATATTGAACAAACAGAACAAAATCGTTTAGTTCGGTCTCTCATCGAAAACTAGTTTGTGAAAGTGTTTGTGTTCTGTTTACAAATCAAAATGAAAATAAAGAAATTTCGTGTTTATGTTTACTGTGCACAACAAAATGATTGTGTTGAGTTTCAGCAAAAAGCGAAACAGAACGATAGAAAAACGTTTGATAGTGTTTCAATTCGAACTCTGATTCAAACATTAAAAATAATACCTCATTTAAAAATCAAAAACTAGTCGATTTTGAAAACTTCTAGTTTTTGATTATAAATTTGTATTTGACAAGTAGTTTTCAAAAACTACTATAGTTTTTGGTTTTAGTATAAATGTAGTAAAAAATTAAAAAATAGTTTGAATGAATCGTAATATCGCAATTTTTGGGTTCGAATACCGGGATTAGAAATTTTTTTTTCTGAAATGCCTTAAATTTTACTTAATGTGTTAACCACACCATATAAATCTTAAAAAATTTGTAATTGATTTATTTTGTAAAGCTAAAATTTAACTTTTTGCGATTTTTAACATTAAAACCGATCGGCTAACTTATTCGAAATTAACCAAAGTTTAGGCCTTAACCATACCCAGCCACAAAAATACGAACGACAAAGCATTGGCCCAGTGCTTTCAACGGTGGTATGAGCGTTGGCAGTTGGATATCTGAAGATTTAAGTGCTTTGCCAACCCCAAAATGATAACACCGAGCAGGGCTTGGCCGTTCCTTTTTTAAAACGTTGGCAAAGCACTGGCAATAAGCGCTTTGCCAGTACCAAAACCAAAAACGACCAATAAAGTCCTACTTAGTAATTCACTTCAGTAAAGAGTTGTATTATTTCTTATTGAATGATTTTGGTAATTTGAGCAGAAATAACTTGCTTTAGCTAAGTTAATTACAAAATAACTGAATATTTTTTTTATCTAATTATTTTTGTGATAAGTTAACACGATTTTTTACTACAATTTTACTAAAGAAAAAAATTTGAAAATAAATTTCTTAAGTAAAAATTTCTTAAGTAAAAATTTTAGTACGAAAACTATACTTTGTGCTGACTATAATAGAAGACCTTAATATTCTTAACTTCAAATTATGAATTGCAATTTAGTTTTGAATTTTTTCACTCTTGTTGTGACCAAGGGATGTGCCACTGTTTTTATTAAGTTAACGGTTGTAAATTTTGTAAATAAGTACTGGCAATGCACTTTTTGCCAATGTTGGGAAAGCGTTCAAAGTCAGTACTGTGCCAGTGCTTTTTAATTTTTACGGTGGTAAATTTTGTAAATCAAGTACTGGCAAAGTACTTTTTAGGAACGTTGGCAGAGCGTTCTAAGCTAGAGCTTTACCAGTGCTTTCATTATTTTTACTGTTGTAAATTTTGTTAATTAAGCACTGGCAAAGCACTTTTTACTAACATCGGCAGAGCGTTGTAATTCAGTGCATTGCCAGCACTTTATTTGTTGGATCATTGGCAAATAGTGCTCTGCCAGTGCTTGATTTTTCAGACCATTGGCAATTTCTGGCTGGGTAGTTATGAATAGGTCTCGGAAGTTCATGTAAATACATGTTTGTTGTCGTTAGCTGGAGGTCAACATCAACCAAATATCTTTACTAAATCAACAAATTTGCATCAAAATTGCATCGATTTGTTAGTACATATTTTTGAATATGTTGCTATAAATATATATTTTAATGCATTTTTTTTTTGCCATATTTATAGTCTATATTTTGCTATAAATGCATATATTTTTGAATATTTTGCATTAAAATACATGTTTTTAAGAAAATGTTTTAATGTTTCACTAAAATCTGAGTTTTTACAAAACTTATTTATTTTGTAAATATACGGAGGTTGAAAGCTCGTTATAAATTGAAAATAACATAAAAATAATCTCGATGTATATAAAAACAAAAAACTAATATAACTGTAAAAAATATTACTTGAGCCAGAGTACACACTAAAAATTTTTTATATAAATAGAACATTTTTGGTCTTCAAAATTTAGTAACGTCATGATGCTTGTTAGGAAAAGACCTAACCACGTGGTTGATTACTAAGAAGACAATAATGGAGCAACATTGATTATTAATAGGTTTTTTGTTAAAGTTCTGCCTATTATATAGGCTCTAGCTTTTCTAAAACTTCGGGTTCTGATGAGATCTTTAGCCAGATCGAAATACTAGTATCAACCTAGCTAATATGTTTGATTTGCTTTATTTTTGTAAATATACGGAGGTTGAAAGCTCGTTATAAATTGAAAATATTTATTTTATATTTCTTTTTTTCATCAAATTTAACAATGGTAGCGATTCCTATTCTCACTTTCACCATTTACCTCAGTTTTCGAACCTTATTTTCTCTCAAATAATACAAATTTATAAATTTTTTATTGTCCAATCGTCTTTACAATAAACAAATATTTATAAATCTGAAATCAAAATGGAACTAATAATTAACACTCGGGAAATAATAAGATTCGAAAATTGAGGTGAATGGTGAAAGTGAGAATAGGAATCGCTACTAATATTTTTTTAAACATATTTTAAATCACAAAGACAAACACAACAGAAAATCACAATTACTAAGTTTCTTACGCCGATTATCGCTAATTTTGAACCACTTTTTAAGACAAGCATTTCTTAAATTCTCTTAATAATGATGAAAACGTTGAAAAAATCAATAAAAAATGCATATTTTTAAAATTTTAAAGAAATATAGAGTATGGTCTCAAACTTGAATAATTTTTATTTTAATCCTAAAATATTTTATGATTTTTAGAGCATATTTTATGTAAAGTTAAACTCTGGTTTTTTTAAGAAAAGTTATTCGCCCTAAGAAATGTTTTGAAAATTTAATTTTAAAACAAAATTTTAATAAATTAATAATTTGATTTTATCTAATATTTCTGCATGGATGTTAAATTGTAATTTAAATATAAACTCTACCAAGACAAAAGCTATGCTTTTTAAACCACATAACTCTGAAGTGGATGTATCTATTACGATTAATGGCGAGCTTATTGAATTCGTTGAAGTTATGAGATGTCTAGGTGTTTTAGACACCTAGACTTAACCTGGTTAAGTTCCAAAATAAATTTTACCCTGCGTAGATTATATGCCCTAAATCTTTATTTGCCACTTTCTATTAGAAAACGCATAGCACATTCATTATTAATGTCCAACATATTATACTGTATTGAAGTTTTTTCTGGGTGTAGTGTCGATGACTTCAATAAATGTTATTTACTGTTTAATAAAATAATACGTTTTGTTTACAAATTGAAGCCATATGATCATGTTTCGAGACATATTTCTGATTTTTTGGGATGCAATTTTAATAATTTTGTTCGAATTCGATTGCTATTATTCTATCATAAAGTCATGCTCTCTAATTGCCCTGAATATGTACATAGACATTTTATACTCTTGAGCACTGAAAGAAACCCTCAACTTTTATATCCCATTAGAAATTATATTATTCATGAACGATCATTTCATGTTCGTGTAGCTAAGTGTTGGAACCATTTACCCTTACCACTTAGATCTTTTGATCTATCTTTAAAAACATTCTAATGTAAACTTGTAGAATATGCTTCTGTAAATGATATTTGATGTGCAAAAATTTTCAAAAATTTTCAAAGTTCTCTAAACTGCAATTTGAATAAACTTGCTTAACGGCGACTCAATCTCTAACCTACACTTGGTATCCAACTATTGTATGTGAATAAAGCGCATCATAAAACGTGATAATTACTTGTGAAAAAGAGATAGGATTAAGAAGAAAAAGCATTCTAGTTGAGAAATGAATTGTGCATTGGTATTAGCTAATTCTGTCTCTTCTGATCAAAACAATACTTGTGTGTACGTAGTGTGACCAAACTCCAATATAGTCGCAGTCAACGCTGTGTCGATCGTGGCTCAACTCGTTAAGAGGTGAGATTACGATGCATAGCTTGATGCTAAGACCGTGAGTTCAAATCACAGTACGACACCAAAAAATAAAAAAGTTTTTCATATAGAGCAAAATTAACAATATAAAATACTTTGTTCAATTGACACATAAATTAACCACTGACGAGTCCCAGGAGGGGGACGAAACTGCGGCAGTCTGGTGTATCCCTTGTGTCCGTAAAATTTTTCAATAAAAATGTTTTCTTCTTCTTCTTCCTGTAAAGAGACTAACTAAAGCAATACTTTTTGTCATGTGAGTTTATGCCATATTCTTTATTCTTTAATAAACTTTTTTTCTTAAATTTTAAACTTGCTATATACAAACTGTTTTATATTGTTAGAAAATAGGATATTTAAGGTTTTATAGTTTTAAGTGACATAATGAAGTTGATTGTTAATGTTGGTCTACCAACTATATATGGCCCGAAGGGCTCGGTTGGTTTTTTGAAATAAATTAAATTAAATAAGAAAAATTCGCTAAAATTAACTATCTCAGTTATTTTTTTTTTTAATATTAATCTATTTAAATTTTTTTAATATTTTATCTCTAAAATAGAATGGCTCCGCCGCCTAAACCATATTGTAGATGCTCTCCCCACGACGATATGCCAATGGTTAATGGAGCTTGGGAAGGTACTGCTATATTACAACATGGTTCACTATTACGATTTGGTTGCTTAGCTTTTGTTTTCTCAATACCAAAATTGGAAACATGTAATGGCCAAGGATAAATGTAGTTTAAAAAATTGTATTTTTCAAAAACACATCAAAACAAAGCAGAAAAAGGAGTACAACAAATGGCTAATTTAAGAATTTTGTAAAACCGTCATATTCTCGGTTTAATAATTTTTTAAAAACTATTCTTTATATAATTTAATTTTTATTTTATTTTAATTCTTACGAAGTTTTTAAAACAAGTTTGTTTTTAATTTTATTTTTGTTAAGCGTAAACTTATAAAGAAAGCAACAATATAGAATGTACAATACAAATAAATTGTATATTTATTGTTTTTTTATTATTAAAAAAAAAAAAAAAAAAAAAAGAGTTAAATATATTTGTAAACGTTAATGTGTATACTCAAAAAAAAAAAAAAGGAAAAGTTTAAATTAAAATAGTTTTTATTAATATTTTTTTAGTTTAACGTTGTAATTAAACACATGTATAAAATATGTGCACTAATATATAATAAAAAGCAACAAATTAAAATAACTTAGTTTTTAAAGATTAAAATTCAATTGTAAACTTGTTAACACATAAGAGCGCTGTAACTGTAAGAGCGAGCAGCAGTAATATTGAAATTAACGTGCTTATTCCAAGCTTATTGTGACAAGCTTTAACTGTTAAAAGACGATTTTTAAGACTTAAAGTCAAATTTTCCTGCGAAACAACACATTCAAAAAAGTTTAACAATAGCATCTACTGAATGAAAATGAAAGTTAAAACAACTGTGAATTCAGTTAAAAATGAGACAAAGGCAATTGCCGTTAAAATAACTAAAAATGTTGTTGTTTTTAACTGTTGAAAAACAACTAACAAATGTAGTAAACACAAAAATGTCGTACAAACAACTCACAATTTTGTGCTACAAATATTTTGAAACAACTGTAAAAATTGGTAAAAACTACTAACAGTTATTTTTTCGGTACCCAGCCAGAAAATGTTGATACTTTTTTGAGGGTTCTTATCTTAGAAAATTAATCAAATAAAGCACACATTTTTGAAATTTAAAAATTTTATTGCCAAAAATTTACTAATTTTTTTGAAGGAAAATATAAGTTTTCAAAATAAAATCGTAAAAGACACAAACCCTTAAAGGATATTATTAAATAAAAAAAAAAAACGGTTCAAAAATTTAATTGTATTTAAATATTTTGTGAACAATTCAACAAAGGCTACATAAGAAAGATAAATTTTTGAGTCTACAGATTTTTTTAAAAAATATTTTTTGAGTAATTTTTGAATTAAAAAAGAAGGTTCTTCATACAAAAATTTTAAATTTTAAAAATGTCGGACACATTTTTAAGCTTGTTTGCTGGCAGGGTATTTTAAAAATATTTTTTATATTTAATTACACTATGCAACTCTAAAAAAAACTATACCGACCACTGATCCTAAATATTTTTTATACATAAAGTTTTAAAAATCAAATGTTTTATCTTAGTTTGGTAAATACATAAAAGACTTTCATTAACATTTAGGTATCAAATTTGGTTAATAAATGTGCAGCATTAACAAGTAAATCCGAGTATTTTCTCAGTTTTTTACTATATTTTAATATTTTTGCACCATTTATCATCCCATTTCGTAATCCATCAAAGCATTTTTTGTGCATAAGCAAAAAGACAAATCTGATCAATTATTTCGGGTAAAAAATAAAAAAAAAAGAAAGTGTGGTTCATGGGAAAAACGCTTAATGTGCCTAAAATTTATATGACATCATAGCGAAAAAGGACGACCTATGAGTTCATCTTTTATTTATTTAATATATCTATAATATAAAAGCTTAAAAAATGTTGTGTACCAAAATTCAGCTAAAGCAGTTAATATTTGCGAATGTTTTTTTAACAAATATTCACTGGAATGAAAGTGTTTGTTAAATAAACTTTCGTTTTATGTATTTACCATAAAAAACTAATTTCACGTATAAAAAACCGCGTTAAAACATGCAAAAATTTAATGCAAATTTGCGAAAAATCTGGCACATAATTGAAATAACTGGTGACGCCATTAAAATAAGCGTGTTTAAAATATTTAAGGTCAATGATCGGTACTCTTGATTTATATTAATAAAAAAATATTTTTTTCTTGCAATTACAATAAAAATTTGTATTTCCTACATTGTACTTAAAATGCAAAGTCAAAATTCGTAACTGCACTCCAGTAGAGTACCATTTAGAAATTTGGAGACGCAATGAAATTTGGAATTATTTGCAAACTATGAGAATATTAATAATAACAAATATAAACTAAACGAGAATTAATAGTGAATTTTATCGTTGATCTATAAATTTATGTGTGAGACTTTATTTGTTCGGTTTTAGATCATGACAAATTTTTCTCTAAATTAACAGAAAAATTATAATTTTTATATGATAATTTACTTTGACTATTAAAAAAAAAAACACAGAAAAAGTTATTAGACACTAGCATGAATGGAATGCCTTTTCTGACCCACTACGGTCTTCATCAACATTCTTAGTGCCATTTAGTGTTAATCGTAAATATCATCTATTTAACTCACACGTTAAAGAAATTGGGTAACGTTAAATCCCACATTACTCTGTGTGTTGAGTTAAAATGAAATTTACCACGAACGATTTCTATTTTTAAAAACTCGACATAATCATAACTCACAAAAATAAATGTTTACTGCAAAATTACTGTTTTGGTAGTTGTTTATTAAAATACAAAAATAACTGCTACAAACAACTCTAACAAAAATACAGTAGTTTTATTCATTATTATTTCATAACAACTGTTATTACAGTTAAAAGCAACTACTACTGATTACTACACAAACAACTGTAAAACTTTTTTGAGTGCTGTAAAATTAAAAACAATTAAAATTTTATTTCTGAATGTGTAATTTATAAACAAAATTTCAAATAAATACAATCTTTTGTAACTTTTGCAGCAATAAACACAATTATAATGCATTCACAGCTAAACCATCTCCAATTGAAATTAAGAAAATTTCAAGTGAAATTGAGACTTTCCAATTGAAAATGAGTTTTTAAAAGAAATTGAGATGTTAGATTTAAAATTGAGATAATTTCATATGATATTGCGCATTTCTATTTAAAACTGAGAAAATTCAAAACGAAATTTAGATTTTCTATATCAATTTTTAAATTAGAATGAGATTTAGATTGAGATTTAGAATGAGATTGAAATTTAGAAATATCAAAATCAAATTGAGATTTCCCATTTGAAATTAAGAAAATTTTTAATGAAATTGAGATTTTTCATTTGAAATTGAGAAAATTCCATAAAAAAATGGGAAAATTCCAAATGAAATTGAGAAATGAGGTTTCTGATGACAATAATTTTCAACGTAAGTATTTTTTGTTATAGTTAAAATATTTACTAAATTTTATTAGAATTTTTTAAATTTCTGTTAAAATTTTCTTAATTTCAAATGGAAAATGTCAATTTCATTCAGAATTTCTAAATTTCAAATTGATATTCTCAATTTCAAATGTAAAGTCTTAATTTAAAATGAAAAATCTTAATTTCATTTAGATTTTCCGCAATTTCAAAAACAAAATCTCATTTTCATTTGAAATTTTGCAAAATTTGAATAAAAATTTAATTAATTTTCAATTTCAAATAAAAACTCGCAATTTAATTTGGAATTTCTCAATTTTGATCAGAAAGTTGCCAATTTCAATTGAAAATGGTGTAGTGCCACAGACTTTTTTTTGTAGAAATAGACACGTTAAAATATAAATACGCCAAATGTCGTTGTGCTAAGCTATCTTACACATATATTTAGTTTTTGTACAATCAAAACGCGTACAAAACGGAAGTTCAACTTAAATTTATCCCACATATTGTTCGTTTGGCACTGCTCTTATGTGTTAAGGGTTTCAGCTTCTTTTTTTTTTTTTTTTATTGTAGGTACTATTTTTATTCTACATTTAAACATTCCTGTTGTATTATTGGTACTGTAGACATTACTAGTAACTTATCTTCTTTTACCGTCACCGCTGGCGCCGTCTTCGTCTTCGTCGTCGTCGTCATCATCTCATTTTTTACAACACTATCACCTTCTGGTTTTAGTTTATAACGATCTTGTTTTGATTTCCACCATTCATCCGGATGTTGTCTCTTAATATGAACATACATATTTGATTTGGATCTCGATTCTTTGCCACAATGAGGACATGTATACAAGTGCGAGTCCGTATGCATTGCCATATGTTCATCGAGATTACGTTTCTCACGAAATACTTTATCACAATAGCTACAGTGAAGATTGCGATCCCTTCGATGCCAATATCCCTTATGTCGACTTAAATTCTTTTTAGTTTTAAATATTTTCTCACAAACATCACATTGAAATGTTTGATCCTCGTGCGTCTGATGATGTACCTTAAGACTGTGGATATTTTTTAACCAAGCACCGCATATTGAACACTGAGCTGGCGGTTCAACAATGCCTTGATGTTCGTCACAATGTTTTTTAAATGCTGTCTTTGATTTGAACTTTCTTCCACAAACATCACAAATATGATTGAATGCATTATGATGTACCGTTTCGATATGATTACGCAAACGGTATATTGTTGGAATTCTAGATGAGATTTAAGGAGGTTTGTTTTGAAAATTAATTGTAGCAAAAATAAGATTTCTTAATAATAAAGCAGTAATTTAAAAAGAAAAACACTACACTACTGATTTATTTTATTTTTTTTTTTATGTTAAAACACGAATATGTTATTAAGAATGCTGTTTTATATATTTTTCGACAAAACAAAACTTAAATTTTATAGAGAGTTAAACTTTTTTACTCCCGCCAATCATGCATTTTTGGAGCATTTGTGGTTTATTTTTAAAACAAATTATAGTAACTAACAGATATACAATACAGTCAACGCAAGAACCACAGCATAATGAGGCTGGCAATTGTTTTTTATGATGAATGGTAAAATTTTTATCCGTGGATTTTTCAAAAAAAAAAAAATTTTTGTGTGAGATTTTATTCGTTCGGTTTGAGATCATGACAAATTTTTCTCTAAATTAACAGAAAAATTATAATTTTTATATGATAATTTACTTTGACTATTAGAAAAAAAAAAACACACAGAAAAAGTTATTAGACACTAGCATGAATGGAATGCATTTTCTGACCCACTACGGTCTTCATCAACATTCTTCGTGCCATTTAGTGTTAATCGTAAATATCTTCTATTTAACTCACACGTTAAAGAAATTCTAACTCAACACACAGAGTAATGTGGGATTTAACGTTACCCAATTTCTTTAACGTGTGAGTTAAATAGATGATATTTACGATTAACACTAAATGGCACGAAGAATGTTGATGAAGACCGTAGTGGGTCAGAAAATGCATTCAATTCATGCTAGTGTCTAATAACTTTTTCTGTGTTTTTTTTTTTTTTCTAATAGTCAAAGTAAATTATCATATAAAAATTATAATTTTTCTGTTAATTTAGAGAAAAATTTGTCATGATCTCAAACCGAACGAATAAAATCTCACACATAAACTTTTAGATCAACGATAAAATTCACTATTAAACCACTCACCAGGTACAGTGTAATTTTTTTTTTTGTAGAACGAAACAACAAAAGCATACAAGAACTTTGTATTAAGTGTCAAACAAACAAAAAGGGAACTAAATCAGAGACTGTTGAAAATATACAACTTAACCTTTATAAAAACTACATTGTATACATTTTTAGAAATCGTTAGTAAAAAGTTGAATATAAATGCAAAAATGCGCTCTGAGTCCTTTTTGAATCCTAAGGATGGATTAAATAATTTAGAATTAAATGAGTGCAGTCTATCATAAAAAAAAAAAAATATGCAATTATAACTACCCAGCCAGAAATTGCCAATAGTCTGGAAAATCAAGCACTGGCAGAGCACTATTTGCCAATGATCCAACAAATAAAGTTCTGGAAAAGCACTGATTTACAACGCTCTGCCAACGTTAGTAAAAAGTGCTTTGCCAGTGCTTAATTAATAAAATGTACAACAGTAAAAATAATAAAAGCACTGGCACAGCTCTGGCTTTGCCAGTACTTGATTTACAAAATTTACAACCGTAAAAATAAAAAAACACTGGCACAGTATTAACTTAGAACGCTTTCCCAACATTGGCAAAAAGTGCATTGCCAGTACTTATTTACAAAATTTTCAACCGTTAAATTAATAAAAACAATGGCACATCCCTTGTTCACAACAAGAGTGGAAAAGTTTAAAAACTAAATTGAAATTTATGATTTGAAGATAAGAATATTAAGGTCTCCTAATATAGTCAGCACAAAATATAGTTTTTGTACTAAAATTTTACTTAAGAAATTTATTTTCAAATTTCTTTCTTTAGTAAAATTGTAGTAAAAAATCGTGCTAACATATCACAAAAAAAATGTTATGAAAAATATATTCAGTTATTTTGTAATTAACTTAGCTGAAGCAAGCATATTGTTATTTCTGTTCAATTTACCAAAATCATTCAATAAGAAATAATACAACTCTTTACTGAAGTGAATTACTAAGTAGGACTTTATAGGTCGTTTTTGGTTTTGGTACTGGCAAAGCGCTTAATGCCAGTGCTTTGCCAACGTTTTAAAAAAGAAACGGCCAAGCCCTGCCCGGTGTTATTATTTTGGGGTTGGCAAAGCACTTATTATATTATTAAAAAAGCACTTTATTGGTTGTTCTACCAATGCTTTGCCAACGTTTTAAAATTATGATTTTGGTACTGGCGAAGCACTCATTGCTAGTGCTTTGCCAACGTTTTAAAAAAGGAACATCCAAGCCCTGCCCGGTGTTATCATTTTGGGGTTGGCAAAGCACTTAAATCTTCAGATATACAACGCTCTGCCAACGCTCATACCACCGTTGAAAGCACTGGGCCAATGCTTTGCCGTTCGTATTTTTCTGGCTGGGTAAACATCTCCTCTGTTTACCAAAAAAAAAATCTTGAAGAATATAGAATGGGCGATAGATTTCGAAGAATTGAAAATATAAATGATAAAAGCCATGAAAAGCAGAAATTTACACAGCAAAATCAAATGTCTTCATGCTATATTTGAATATTTAAGACCTAAAAGAGTCTACACAATGATTCCAATCAGTGCTGCCAACCCAATTTGTTCAAAAATCGTCAAATTTTGTTGAAAAAAATCTTCAAAATCGTCCTTTTGAGAATGAAAAATCGTCAAAAAATCGTCATGCCGAAAACTGCTCATATTTTAATAACAAAAAAAAACAGAAATTTTACTCACAACTTCGTTTGAATCACTTTATTTGTAATTATTTTACAATTTTAATGTTCTTTTTTTATTAGTTCCTTTACAAACGACACTGAGTCTTAAAAACACAACTCCCAATACTCATTTCGGATAATGGAATTTTAAAATCACTGATCTATTTTAAAATCTGCAAAATTCCTTTAGTTTTAAAATTTTTTCCCGATATTTATATTCATAAAATTCGGGCAGACAATAAAGAGGGAAATAAAGAAAAATATGTATGTACCAAGAAACAAATATGTAGAAAATCACTCTTTTATCAGTGATTTTGAAGCTAAATGATTTAAATTATTAAAAAATAAAGATTTTGGATTTGCCTTTGTAAAATATAAAAAAAAATCCTTTCGAATTTCGTTATTTTTTAAATAAAATTAAAATAAAACTTTCAAAATAATGGAGTTTATATTTAGTTGATGATTAAATGGGTAAATGTAGAATTTTTATTCTATTTGAGATCTTTTTATCACATTTTCCTTAGATGTTTTAAATAAAAAGCAAATTTTAGAGAAATAATTAAAAAAATTTAAAAATTCTATAAACATTGCCAATTTTTATAAATCATCATTTTCCATACAATAAATTTTGTGAAATCTTCAGTCGTCATTTTATCATAGTTCACTTCAAAAATCGTCAAAATGGAGACAAATCGTCAAAGTTGGCAGCGCTGATTCCAATACATTTTACCATCGTTTCATTACATTTAATACTTTAACGCATTATTGACACACTTTTCCGTTTTTGACCCAGTACTTTTTAACTGCTATATTTTTTTAAAAACCTTAAAATTATGCAACATCCTGACAATCGTGCATATTTTTTTTTTTTTTTTTTGGAATTTGTTATCCAGATTTGCCAAATGGGATAATTTTCAAAAATTATTTAAAAAATATAAAAAAGCCTAATCGTTGATATTTTTGATTGTTATGCTAAAAATTATTTAATCGATTGTATAAAATTTTTGAAAATCTGGCCGATCGGATCATGCATTTTTCAAATACACAATTTTTAAAATATGTATTCTAAAATTTATTACATTTTCACTCAGAACATAAAAAATGGATTCCGCGTTTTTTAAAAAACGAAAATCGAGTGGCATACTCTTTAAGTTTGAGTAATATGTATATATTGAAGTTTACGTTTTCGCCCAATTCCGCGTTTTTCAAAAAACGGAAATCGAGCGAGCATAGACTTTAAGTTTGATCAATATATATTGAAGTTAAGGTGCGTTTTCTCGTTTTTCAAAAAACGAAAATCGAGCGGCATAGCCTGTAAGTTTGATTAATATATGTATATTGAAGTTAAGGTGCGTTTTCGCTCAATTTCGGGTTTTTCAAAAAACGAAAATCGATACATCTTCTTAGTAAAAGCACAAAAAGTATAATTTTTGGACTGTAGTTATATCTTGGTAAAATGATTATTTTAAGCCTAAACCTAATTATCTTTACGGATTAGTTAGTAGGCAACGAAAATAAATTATGTAGAAGGACATATTGTTTATTTCATTGCAAAATGCTTAGGCCGGTTTGAGGGTTTAATATCACTACATTTGTTGCTGAGTGCTTCATTTTATGGTAATGATTAAAAAAAAAAAATATTGAGATTAATTCAGAACTCATTATTTTCCACTACGTTAACACGGGTTCCGCGGGAATCCAATTTATACGAAACAAAAACAATTTTGTCAATAGAAGAATAGAATTAGAATTTTCTTTATTATAAAAGTTTCTTAGGTATTAATTAACATGTTATTAATAATAGTTTAAATATATAAAAAGAAAAATATTAAAGAGATTAACGACATGTTTTTCATAAAAACGTCTGTCGAACGATCACAAACAAGTATCGGCATTTAATGCAAAAATAAAATTTGATTATTAAAATTATGACAAATTTAGTTAAATTCTGTTATTAAAAAATTTCTATAAACTAACGCACATTTCAAATATTTTACTAAATTCACCCAGTCCTCTTCATTTTGGCCATTTAATATATGTTTTGTCAATAAAAACGCTTTATGGTAAAATTGGGCACCCGTGATTAAAAAAACACTAATTGTGACACTTTTTATCAGTTGTCATAAAACTCATTTCAAAATTAAACTCCGCTGGAAATTTCATTAATTAACTGACACACAAACGTATTCCATACAAATCCCACTAGAATTTTTCTCAACAGAAACAACACTTTATATAACTTTGTTGAATACAATGCATATTTATTGTTTTAATTAATTTATTTATAAAAAAAAAAAAAAAATACACAAAACTACACCAAAAGAAATTTAATTATTTAATTAATTTAATAAAAAATGTGGTGGTGGCAACAATTCAGGATTTGCCGTTGTATTAGGATCAACATTTAAACGTTCCATTTTTGTTTTCCACCATTCAACTGGATGTTGCCGTTTAATGTGTACATACATATTTGATCTGGAACGTGATTCTTTGCTACAATGTGGACATGTATACAGGCTAATGCCCGTATGTATTGCCATATGTTCTTCGAGATTGCGCTGTTGGCGAAAGACTTTTTCACAAAACGAACATTGTAAATTTAAATCCGATTTATGCCAATATTGTTTATGTTTGCGTAAACTATGTTTGGTTTCAAACATTTTGCCACAAATGTCGCATGGCGTTGGATTTTTCTCGTGTACGAAACGATGCAATCTTAAACTGTGCTTATTTTTTAACCATGTATTACATATGGAACATTGTACGGCTGGATCAACAATGCCTTTATGTTGATTATGATGTTTATTAAACGAATCTTTATTTTTGAAATTTCTACCACAAATGTCGCAAACATGATGTACAGCATTCAAGTGTATAGTTTGTATATGACGACTTAAATTGTGTTCACTGGGAAATCTATATAAAATTTAATTAAAAAAAAAGTATTTATTTATTTTTTTTTTTTTTACAATTTAACAGTTCTTAAAACAAATTTTTGCTATGACAAGTTTTTGAAAACTTAAATTTTAATAACACTTTTTTTTTTTTAACTTAATGCATAAATGAAAGACTATTTGACTAGAGACGGCCATATACGTCTATATTTAAAAATTATTGTTTTCAGTTTTATTAATTGCATTTATGAAGTTTTTATACTTTTGATGTTAATCGACTTGCTGGCAACTCTTATATTAGTTCTGTTTTTCAATCACCGGATTTATTTTTTTTTTTTTTTTAAATTTCATATTTCGTTTATTAATTTGACAAAAATTTTAATTTTAATTTTTAATCTTAATCTAACACTTTGCAGTTCTTATAATGAGAAAGAAAGAATTCAATTTTGCAAAAATGCAAGTACTGGAATAAAACATTAGTTTTCACAACAAAGTTCGGTTAATTCAACTGAATTTCAGTTGCAACACCCAAAATATTTAGAAATCTTATTATGTACATTAGGGTGTTCCTTATATTGCACTTTGTCAATTTATGCTGCCCCCAACCCCTAAAAACGTGCAACGATGTCTAAAAAGTAAATTCTGAAAATTTGAGCAAAATCGATTAACCCCTTCGCTGCACCGATACCAATTTATTTTTATATATTTATTTTATTGGGGATTTCCCTCTTTTGATAAATTCACAGTGTTACCAGATTAAAATTAAAGCAAACAAAGCCGTTATTTTATAAACATCGTTTGAAATTTCGTTGCAATTTATTATTCTATATAATGTTAATTTAATATAAACTTTTAGCAATTCCATACGAAGTTTTTAAAAATTACAAACAAAATATTCATTAAAATAAATAAAATTAAAATTTATGTTTATAATTTATATTGGTAAAATTTGTAATTTTTTTTTTTTTAAAGAGAAGCAACACTCAGGAAATTCTTCCTATTTATTTATGTGTTGCTTTCTTTGGAAATTGGATAGTGGAAAGGTGGGGAAAGATGAAGGGCTTCAGACATGGCAACACTGTAATTGCGCCAGATGATAAGTCTTAGAACAGTTGTTGCTCGCCACCTGATGGAGAGTTGGCGAACTTATTGAAGCTTTTTGGTTCATAGCCCTGATTCATTTTTTTACTTCGGTGGGGTTAAGTGCTATGGAACACCGAAGGTGGGAGCTGCGATACATATGAGGGATAGAAAACTCATACATATTATTTTTCTAAATTGATGTTGCCGTCACCGGGAATCGAACCCGGGACCATCTGTGTAACAGTCCAACGCGCTAACCATTACTGCTAAAATTAATTCAAATACAATTTTTGTGAATTTTCTGCTTATAAAACAAACAAATGGTGTCGGTGCAGCGAAGGGTTAATTTTGAAAAAATTAACTACTACAAAATTATATTTAAAACAAATTACAATATTTTGTAACTTAATTTGACCATTTACTTGATTAAAAAATATATATTTTTCAGTTTATATGGGGCATTGATTTTAAAAATACCATTTTTTTGCCCTGTGGTAAACATGGGTTAACGACGTGCATATAACTTCATATTTTTTATATGTTTAGTTCCATTCTAGTAGAATACAAAAAAACATACTTTAGTAATTAATTTCAAGGATTTTCCTTTTTTTTTATTAATTTTAGCTTAAAGCTCCAAATTTTCTAAAATATGTAGTTTCGCTACCGGGCTAACATAGGTTAACAATGTTTTTCAATTGTACTTATTTTTTATTGGCTATTTCTAAGCCAAATAAGTAAACAAAATATATTTATTGGTTATTAGTAACTATATGGATTTTTTTTTTTAAACTTGAAAATTTGGCATAAAATTTTGATTTTCTTGAAATCCGCTATTTTGAAATGGGTATACCCGAAAATTGAAAAGATAGATTTTTAATTTTTTTTTTTTATTTTTAATACCTAACTAATATACTCTAAAATTAATAACGAAAATTAACATTTTTCGAAATTTTGTTTAACAAAATTTTAAAAAAAAAAAATCAATTTAGAGGTTTTAAAAATATGCTATTTTTTACCTTTTTTTGGTACCGGAATAACAAGGGTTAACGATATCCCAAAAACTTTATACTCTGGGCAAATGTAAATCAAAAAGTCATTAAATTTTAATTTATAATTTTTTTTCCAATTTTGGCCATTTTGGCCCAGGAGCCCAAACTTTGACCAATTTGAGCAGCATCGTAGGGTTAATCGATTTTGCTCAAATTTTCAGAATTTACTTTTTAGACATCGTTTCACGTTTTTAGGGGTTGGGAGCAGCATAAATCGACAAAGTGCAATATAAGGACCACCCTAATGTACATATCGTTATACTAACCGAATTTACAAGTTGTAACCATTAAAATACACTTTTCCATTCGCTTGGCACTGTATTTCTCTGTGTGTAAATAAATTTCTGACATGAATACCCTTAATATATTTTTATATGAAGAGAACTTTGTCTCCTAAAGTATTTTAAGAATATGGAAAATAAATTAAAATTTGTGAAAATTTAAAGTTCTTTTATAAATATTTTAAATGGATTTGCAATGTTAATACAAAAATCTGCTCATTGTAATGCACAGTGGTATTTAAGACAAAATTTTTAAAATGAATTAGACTATAGCTTACTTAGTGGTCCCATTGCCATAACATTTGGAACAAGCATAAGCGAAGTAATATCGAGCTTAAGTTTTAACATTGAAACTCACAGAACCCCGGAGGCGGTAATATTTAGTTAAATAACAAATATTTTTTTTATAAAAAATGTCCTGAATTTTTTCCCGCTGTTCACAAAAAACTGGACCTAAGTTGGACAAAATGTCTCGGAAACTATAAGAGATAACCCATACATTGTTGTCCTCTACTAATAGAATCCAAATATGTTCATTTCATGCAAATCGGATAAGAAACAAAAAAAAAAAAAAAAAATGGAGAGCACTCAAAATTTGGTATGTAAAAAGTGCACTACTTTGGGCGTTCATATTGCCGCCCCCGGGGGGTCTGTGAGGTTCAACGTCAAAAGCTCGATATTACGTGACTTATGCCTGTTCCAAATTTCATTGCCAATCGGACCACTGAATAAAGAATAGCCAAATTATTTCCAAAAATTGTATGATATATCTCACTGTGTTTACGCGCGGTGATAAAAATATAAAATTTATAAGGATAGGACTAAAAACAACAGAATTTTTAACTTCCCAGCAATACCAGTAAGATATCTTGAAACAAACACCCACATAATTATACTCAAATGAAAGATAATTTGATGTAAATTTATATTGCTAAAAAAATCATAATTTAAAACTCCAATTTCGAAATATTTAACAATATATACAAACAAAATGGGGAAAATGATGTAAATTTAAAAATCGCGATATTTCAAAAATTGTAAATGAACAAATTGTTTACCACTTTTCGATTCAGTGTACATTAGGGTGGTCCTTATTTTTTAACTTGCGATTTTTGGGGCTGCCCCCCTCTTAAAATATTTGTTTGTGTACAAAAATTCACCATGCAAAAAATTTGAGTTCTAGCATAACGGGAAGATGTCCCGCACAGGGCCCCTTGGAAAAATGGGCATAATTAAAAAAAAAAATTACAAATTTTTTTTTCTTCAAAATTAAAAAAATATAAAATAATTTTTGTGTTGGGTTTAATCATAACTACTCAGATAAAAAATATTACTTTCCCAGAAAATCGCTAACTTACCCTAACTTTGTGTCAAAAAAATTAATAAATATTTTGGGTGTACCTCAAAGTGACTTTTTTGCATTTTTGAAGATTTTATTCAACAAAAATCAAAAACCTTGTGTTTGCTGCCAAGTATTTTATTAAACACATCTCAAGTATTAAATAAGCCAAGTATTACGGATATCCGTTGGCAAAACTTTTTGTTAGAGCATTTTGATTTTAGCGGATTTCAACGTTTTTTTAAATTTGTATAGACTTTTTTTTTTAAAAAGATTTTTGTAATATTTCATCAATGTTATTGTGTATGCTATTTTATATAATTGTAATAACTTTATTATAAAGTATAATTTTTCGTGTTCATAGTTAACCTGTGTTTTCATGGGGTCACAATTGACCCTCGTATTTTAAAGAGTCAAAAATCACAAAGATGACATAACATTAATTTTTGTTTATGTTTCTAATTGTAATTTATTTACATTTTAAAATTAATTAAAATTAATTATTTAGTATAAATTCAGATATTTGTATTCATATTTAAATTGATTTTTTTTGTACATACGTACGTATTTTTAATTTAATAGAGTAAATTTTTTTGCATCCTGATAGTGCTTCCGATAATCGGCTAAAATTTGCATTATTACTTGTTTTTCCTCCTCGTTTCGTGACAATACTTTATTGTAGTCCTCCATGAGCTTCACTGCCCGTTCTGCAGTATCATTAACAACCTTTAATTTGTTAACGTGGGTCATATTTGACCCCAGGTTAACATGGGTTAACTATCAACAGCAAAAATAGTATTTTATAATAAAGTTATTACAATCATATAAAAGAGCATATACAATAATATTGATAAAATATTATTAAAACCTTGTTTTAAAGTAAAAATGTATAAAAATAAAAAAAAACCTTGAAGTCCCCGAGTCAAAATCTAATTTTTATACAACGAAAGACCACCCTAGTGTACATATAGGTCTATTTCTAAGACAGTATTTTAAAGACAGTTTTTGTTGCGTAATGTATTTTCAAGGGTATTCCATTAAGAAGCTGATAGTATTATGCTTATTCTAATCCCTCTCGGCTTTAAAAAAAAAAAAAACTTTTAAATCTTATTGGTTAGCATTTATTTATTTATATTGTTTATTAATTTATATATAAAAAAAACGAAATACACCAAATATATATTGATTGGTAGTGTCCGACCGAACAGTTCGGGCAAAAAACTATATTTTGTCGGTTTTTTGATATCTAGAGGCAATGATGACAAATTTTGGTATTGGAAACATGTTTGTTGAGCCGATTTACTTCGATTTTGTGTATAAAATTTAAGAGAAAAGCCGAAGTTTAGCTATAAAGTTAAAAGTTCGACCGCCGAACTATTTTCAATTTGGCCGGACTTTCTGAGGCCGAACAGTGAATTCATTGCTTAACTACAGATTTGATACTCTAAATAGCATCTAATCAGTCCAATAAACATTTTTCCATCCGCCAAATTTGTCCATAATGCTTTAAAATACCGAATACAGACCAAATGCATTTTCTGGCCGAACTGTTCGGTCGGACACTATTGATTGGTTTAATAAAAAATAACTATGATTTCTGTGCTGGCAACAATTGTGGATTTTCCGCATTATGCTCCAAATTGAAACGTTGCATTTTTGATTTCCACCATTCAACTGGATGTTGACGCTTTATGTGTACGTACATATTTGATTTGGAACGCGATTCTTTGTTACAATGTGGACATGTATACAGGCTAATGCCCGTATGTATGGCCATATGTTCATCAAGATTACGCTGCTGTCGAAAGACTTTTTCACAAAATGAACATGGTAAATTTAAATCCGATTTATGCCAATATGATTTATGTCTACGCAAATTATGTTTGGTGTCAAAAACTTTTCCACAAATATCGCATGGAGTCGGATTTTTTTCGTGCACAAAACGATGCAATCTCAAACTGGACTGATTTTTAAGCCATGTATTACAAATGGAACATTGTACAGATGGTTCAACAATACCTTCATGCTGTGCAAGATGCTTTTCAAAAGATGCTTTATTTTTGAATTTTCTACCACAAATATCGCAAACATGATAAACGGCATTCAAGTGTATAATTTGGATATGGCGAGTTAAATTGCTTTCACAGTGAAATCTATATAAAATTTAAGTTAAAAAAGTATTTGTTATTAACACACACACAAAAAAGGCATTAAAAATAAATTTGTTCTCGCAGCTTGCAGCGAGAATACTGGAACGTTTTTGTTCTGTCTTGCTTTCCTGCGGTATTGTATGAAGGGTATTTGATTTTTTTACAATTAAACATTTTTTTATCTTAATTTCTTTACAATATCACTTTTAATTAATAACTTATTAATAAGAGTATTCACGCACAAAATGTCCTAAACAGTTTATTTAGAAATGTTTAATAACAACAAAAATTGCTTATTCATTAAATTACTGAAATTATCCCTTAGTTTGCTTATAAAAAAAATAAAATACTTTATACTGACTCCAATACAGTAAACGTAATAAAATCGACTGAAAATTACAGTTAAAACAAAGATATATTCATTTAAAAAGAAGACAAATGTATTTACTTTTAAATCAACTAAAAATGTAGTTATTTTTTTTAGCTGTTAAAAGACATGTAACACACAAATGCAGTTATAATAACTAACAATGTCGTAAAAATAACTGTCACATCAGTATTTGAAAACATCAGTATTTGAAAATATACGTATTTTAGTAAAAAAGATTAAATTTTATTTCAAAAAAAATTTGGATTTATTATAAAACTGACTGTTTACGGAAATAATTGTGTTTTGTTTTAAAAATAACTGCTTTAAACATCTGTTACGAAAATATATTTTTTTTTAAATATCCACCAATAATGGGGATTTGTAAATAAATGAGTGTTTTTTATACAGGTATAGAACTTTAAGTTGACAAAACTTTTTCAACTGGCGGCCATTTTGTCAGCTGTCAAGTGATTTATGAACAACGCGTCCAAATCGTGAAAACTTATTTTGAAAATCATGGTTCTGTTTGAAATACGTATCGCGCACTTCATAATCGAATTTTGCTTAGCTATGATGCTCACTTTTGGTTAAATGGTAGTGTCCGACCGAACAGTTCGGCCAAAAACCTATATTTTGTCGGTTTTTTGATATGTAGAGGCAATGATGATAAAATTTGGTATTGGAAACATGTTTGTTGAGCCGATTTAATTCGATTTTGTGTATAAAATTTAAGAGAAAAGCCGAAGTTTAGCTATAAAGTTAAAAGTTCGGCCGCCGAACTATTTTCGATTTGGCCGAACTTTCTGAGGCCGAACAGTGAATTCATTGCTTAACTACAGATTTTTCTTCAAATTTGACACTCAAAATAGCATCTAATCAGTCCAATAAACATTTTCCATCCGCCAAATTTGTCCATAATGTTTTAAAATACCGAATACAGACCAAATGCATTTTCTGGACGAACTGTTCGGTCGGACACTATTAAATGGATACGTCAATAAACAAAACTGCAGTATTTGGAGGAGGATTATCATCATCCTCAAGTGTGTGTTGAGACATCGTTACATCCAGAAAAACTGACTGTTTGGTGTGCTTTATGGGCGGGTGTAATCATTGGTCCGTACTTCTTTAAAAACGATGCTGGCCCGAACGTTACAGTCAATGGTGACTGCTATAGAGCCATGATTACTGGCTTTTTCGTTCATCAATTGAACAAGACGGCGCAACATATCAAACAGCTCGTGTGCGATTTAACGCCGCTGGACTATTTTCTGTGGAGATATGTGAAGTCGCTAGTCTACGCTGATAAGCCCGAAACGATTGACCACTTGGAGGACAACATTCGCTACGTTATTGCCAATATGCGGCAACAAATGTTGGAAAAAAGTCATCGAAAATTGGACCTACTGATTAGACTACGTCCGAGCCAGCCGTGGCGGTCATATGCCAGAATTCATATTTAAATTATAATGCCAAAAGATTATCTTTCGAATAAAGTAAATTTCATGTCAATTTAAAAAAATCGTCTTTGTTTTATTCCATTTCAAAGTTCTATACCCATATAAAAAACACCCTTTACAAACACCTTTTTGTTAATTTTATTTGTAACTTTGAATTTTTATTTCTAAAGATGTTTTATATTAAAAACTACACTCAAAGAAATAAATCTGAAAAAAACAGAAAATATACTAAAAATTAGTTAAAAATTACGTTGCAGAAAATGCTGCTAAAATTAGAAGTTTTTTTTCTTTTGCTAACCATTAATAAAATAATACCAGCAAATACTCTGCTAAAATTAGCAAAAACTTTTACTAATATTTGTAGACTAAGCACAGAAAAACAAAAACTGTAATATGGACAAAATGTTTGCTAGTAGAATGTAAATAAAAGTATATTTTTCTAAATCAATAGAAATGTTTGTTAATAAATTGTAGATTGCTGATTTCAGAAGAGAAAATTTGTATTCGCATTAAAAAAAATCCAAATTTTTATTTTTAAGTTTCACTTTTCTTATGATTTTTTTTTTTTTTTTTTTATTAAAATTTACCAAATTTCTGACTGCTTTTAGCAGGTTAATATCTTACTTTCAATTAACTAATATTTAGCTCAAATATAACTAAATATTTGTAGATTAAACCGATTTATTTATGCTATTCTTATCTTACTAATATTTAGAAAAAAAAAATCTGTTAATTTTAGCAGTTTTTTCTACAACGTTCTTTTAACTAATTGTTAGTAGTTTTTAACAAAAATGTTTACTAATTTTTTTCAATTAGCGTACTTTTTACAAACATTTAAAAAAAATGTTGGAAATAAACTAGAATTTAAAAAGATGTTTTTATATACAAAATCCATTTTTCGTGTCTACTGTTTTGCTATGTACATTAGGCTGCTTCTTAACAAAAAAAAAAAAACGTCGAATTTTTGACGGGACAACTCTGGGTTAGATTAAAAATCATAAAAATAAAATTCCAGGGATGTCAGACAATTCCGCTAAAAAACCGTTACCAATTCAAAAATATTTCAACTGACTATTGTTACCCCTAAACTACCGTTAACGATATAAAGGATCCGCCATCTAACGTTTTTTTTTCAACTAGTGCTTATTTCGTGAATGGTAACACTTAGCTCATGTCTGATTTGACAGATAATTAGTTTTATCCTTCCGCTGAACGAATATGGTTGTGTATACCCTTGAACAACGCTGGGAAATATTGCGACATTACTTTGAAAATCATGGTAATGTTGCAGAATGTGTGCGAAAATTGCGTACGGATTTTGGAAGAAGAGAAGCACCGTCAGCTCCGTATGTTCGTTATCTTGTGAAAAAAGTGAAAGAAACTGGCATCCTCATCGATAAACCAAAGCGTGAAAAGCCAAAAACATTGCGTACACCCGAGAATATTGCTGCTGTGGCAGAAAGTGTGCGTGAAGCGCCATCAACATCAATTCACCGTCGTTCTCAACAATTGAACATTTCGGAGACATCATTGAGACGAATTTTGCATAAAGACCGAGGCAGCCATTTGAATGAAATTATTTTCCATTATTAACCGGAATGATTGTACTTTCAAATAAAAAAAGAAATTTGAGAAAATATTCAGTAGTTTTTTTTTTATTTGGCGGACAATTTATTTGAAATACCGTTATCCGTAAAATACCCTGTCCGATATAACTAAAATACCAATTCGCTTAAAATACCGTTACGAAATAACTAAAATATCATTATCCGTAAAATACTACCGTTGCCGAAATAATTGAAATAGCGCTATCCTTAAAATACCTTTACCAAAATAATCTGACAAGATCCGAAAAAATAATCACTGTAAATACATATGTTTTAGCAAATTTTTAACATAAACTAGCCATTCACTGGAATTCGAACATAATGGGGCTAAAAATATCAGTGTACATTGACATTAACTGAATAACTAAAATATCGTTACCCTTAAAATACCGTTACCGCAATAATAGAAAAACTGTTATCCTTAAAATAACGTTACCGAAATAACTTTAGACGCCGTTACCGCTAAAATACCTTCACTGAAATAAGTAAAATACCGTTAACGCAAAAAACCGTTACCGAAATAATTTAAATATCGTTACGCCTAAAATACCGTTAACGAAATAAAGGAGACTAGCGTTACCCTTACCGATACCCGCAACGAATCGGTTAACATCCATGTAAAATTCTCTAATTTTTCAAACATTTTTGAAAAAAATTAGGTGTCGCTACCAGCCTTTGATAATTTTACCTATTTTCAAAAAGGACTTATTTTCCTAAAAATAGTTTTTTTTTAAACTTCAGAAAAAAATTAATATTGATTTTTTTTTGTGTTTCAAAAATTGTTTCTCATCAATTATTCATCATATTTAGGAAGTTTTCATAGATATGAAGTGTGAGCGTAGGTCTGAATTTATTAATGATATTGAAAAAGTTCACAAGTGAATGATTGTGATCAAAGTTCCCTAGTTTTCAATTATTTTCAAGTTTTTGAAAAATTAAAAACATGAATAAAATCGAGTGTTTTTAAAATTTTATGGATAGAAAAAGATTAAATAATGTATTTCGTTAAGATATTTTAAGGTTATCGGTATTTTAACACTATTTCGTTAGGGCATGTTAAGGTTAAGTTATATCGTTAGGGTATTTTATTGTTATCGACATTTTAAGTTATTTCGTTAGTGTTATTTTAGGGTTAAAAATAGTTCCTTGAAACGGTATTGACTCGTTATCGGTATTTTAGGGTTAGTGTTTGCCAACAACCAAGGTTGTTACTATTCGATTTTCACTAAAAATATATTTTTTTTGTACACAGAAAAAACTAAAAACGGTTTTCAATTAATAAATTTATTGAATCAATTAATATTTTAATTGATTTTGCACCTATCACGGCAATGATACCATCAATTAAACCTTTTATTAAAACTAAGAACGAAAAAAAGTTATATATAACTTCTACAAAAAAAATATGATACTCGCAAAAAAAGTGTGTGATCTATACGTTGGTATGTGTGTTTTTTGCAATGCTGAGTCTGTTTGTGTGTGTGCTTGTTTTGTTTGTTAACTTCAATTGTATTTGGTATTTTATACTGAAAATTTTCTATTTATGCATACAGTGTATGAAAAAATATGATAATTGCGTCTAAAATAAAATATGTATTTATATATTTAAAAGTCAATTAAAATATTAATTGATTCAATTAAATATTTGTTTAGAAACAAATTAAATTCAAATCAAATCTTTCATTAGATATTTTAGGTTGATAATTTTTTCTGTGTACATACAATTTTTTTTTCTTCAAAAATTATGCTCATTTTTTACACCCAAAACATTTTGCCAGTTTTTAAATTACTGTTGTTGGTTTAGTAATCAGTAATTTTTGTTTTAAATGCTAAATATTTGTAGACAAAAAGCAGCAAATAATAACAGTAATATAAAAAAAAATTTGCTTTTTGCTTTAGTTGAATGCCAACAACAGCATATTTTGCTAAAATCAACTGAAAGATTTGATAAATAGTTACAGGCTGCTGGTTTTAGAATTGCAGATTTCTATTGGCTATTTTTATTTTACTCATATTTAGCTTAAGGGGGGACATGAAATTGGCCGTTTTTTGAAATCGACTTTTTTTATAATTTTGTATTTTAGTAAGTATTCTTAAGATTCTAAGCAAAAAAAATTTCATGGAAAAATTCCTACGGGTTCAAAAGTTACAGCCGGATTAGTGAGAGCGCATTTTTAATTTTCGCGCTACCTACGTACGGCAGCTGGTATATGCTTGTTTTACTTGCTACCTGACTTTTGGTAATTGTTATTTCGTACCTTCTTGTAGGGTGGGGTTTTTTTTGTGTTTTTGAATTTCTTAAAAAAAAGGCATCTTTATACTTCATACAGGCATACAGTACGAAGCAGGCATGGCAGGTTGAAGGTAACCTTTTTTCTTTGTTCACAAACTTTGAACGCGTTTATCTCGTTACCATGTTTTTCGTACTGGTTGCGGCACTAGCGGGTTCATTTTTTGGCGAATTTTTTTTTTATTTTTTGTATTTTTTTAAACTTGATTCGCTATCGTATGACACGAGCTTTTTTTTAAATTTTTTTTTCGATTTTTTATGAATTTTTAATGTCAATATTTTTTTTTTCGAAAAAACACACTTTTAAATTTGGAACATCACCAAAAATTGAAAAAAGAAATTAAAAAAAAAATCTCGTGTCATACGATAACCAATTTTGTTAAGATTTAAAAAAGTCATTTTTTATCAGATCGGACAATTTTTGCGACTCCCAGCGCTGCAACCAAGAGGCCCCGTTTTTTTCTCTGCCGCCAGTTTGGAGCTCTAAAAACCATGTTGAAGTGAAAAATATATTTTTTTGAATTTTTTTTTGGAAAAATGTTTGTTTTTGACTGAGTTATGAATTTTTAAAAAAGGTCTGTTTT
Source organism: Delia radicum (assembly GCA_021234595.1). Lineage (NCBI taxonomy): Eukaryota > Metazoa > Arthropoda > Insecta > Diptera > Anthomyiidae > Delia > Delia radicum. Next base: position 90,815,863 of record CM037852.1, read on the forward strand.
CTCTGCCGCGAATGTAATGTCCCCCCTTAAAAAAATCTGCTAATTTTATTTCACCAGGACACTTTGAAGAAATTATTAAATTCGAATTAAAAAAATTGCAATTTTAATACAATTGTATAAAGGATTTTTCTTAAAGTGGCAAATAGTTAAAAAAGGCACTTAATTTTAACAAATCCAACTAGGATATTCCTTTAAAAAACAATCATATACATTTGATGACTGTGATTAATAATTTATTAGTTGTTAATTTATATATTAAAAAAGAAATACACAAAATCTAAAATAGTTTCGGTGTTTGCTCATGTTTGCATTGGCAATGCAGGATTCTCTGCTGTATTCGGATCGATATTTAAACGTTCCATTTTCGATTTCCACCATTCAACGGGATGTTGCTGCTTAACGTGTGCATACATACTTGATCTGGAACGTGATTCCTTTCCACAATGTGGACATGTATACAAGCTAATGCCCGTATGTGTTGCAATATGTTCATCGAGATTTCGCTGTTGACGAAAGACCTTTTCACAAAATGAACATTTTAAATTCAAGTCCAGCTTATGCCAATATTGTTTATGCTTGCGTAAACAATGTTTGCTCTCATAAACTTTTCCACAAATATCGCATGGGCTTGGAATATTTTCGTGGACAAAACGATGCAATTCTAAACTATGCTTATTTTTAAGCCATTTATTACAAATGGAACATTGCATGGCCGGTTCAACAATACCTTGATGCTGGGCAAGATGTTTAGTTAATGTTTCTTTTTTTTTATATTGTACACCACAAATGTCACAAACATGTTGAATTAAATTCAAGTGTATATTTTCGATATGTTTTTTTTTGTTGTCTTTACTGAAAAATCTATACAAAATTAAATTTTAAAAATATGTTATTGCATACATAATTTGTTAATAATTTAAATACAAGTAAATCAATTTGTTTCTTTAAGGAATCAAAATTAAATTCCAATTAAATTAAATACACATAGAAAAATAAAGTGCCAAATTTAAATACTAAACTAAACTTAAAAATGTTTTACAGTCACTACATGACAGTTGTTTGTTGTAAGTAGTTGTTGTATTTAACTTGTAGTTTTCTATGAAATAACAAAAAGCAACTATTATGACAGTTATTAAAAAAAAAAACTAAAGAAAAATACTGTATTTTTGTAACAGTTGTTTCAAGCAGTTATTTTAGTATTTAAATAAACAACTACCAAAATAGTAATTTTGAGGTAAACAGTTAATTTTTGTTACCCAAAACCAATGTTTGATACCCAAAACAGCGGTACAGTGAAATAACTCCCAAATGAAATAAGTCCCAATGGAAAAATGAAATAAGTCCCAAAAAATTTTCCATGTAAATTGGGACTTATTTCATTATGAAATAAGTCCCAATGCGTTGGGACTTATTTCATAATTTTTGTTGGGAGTTAATTCATTATGAAATAACTCCCAAATGAAATAAGTCCCAACAGTTTTTTTGTTGGGAGTTATTTCATTTGAGAGTTACCATTGGCACTTATTTCATCGCAGTTGGGACTTATTTCATTTTAATTGCAAACACAATTTTCAATTGAGAAATAAGGCCTTTATTTGCAAAAAGGCTTTATTGCACTTTGAAAGTGAAATAAGGCCTTTATTTAAATTTAGCCAATGGTGCAATAAAGCCTTTATTTTGTATTTTTTGATTCTTTTGTTACACTGTTCAGTTTTTCTGCGTGGCGGCCTGCGGCCGATCTTAGGGGTTTTCTCCTCCATAGGACGCGGCAGGTGGCTTCGCTGAATACAGTTTTCTTGCGCCCGTCTCATTATCTTCCCTAGTGTGACGCGCGCAGGGAAACTTTATTCAGCGAAGCCACCTGCCGCGTCCCATGGAGGAGAAAACCCCTAAGAGCGGCCGCAGGCCGCCACGCAGAAAAACTTTATAAAGCAAAGATTTTCAATATTGTTGCAGTTAAATTTTTTGTTGAATTATTAATGTTCTATTAATTTTTGTTAATATGAAATTTTTTTATAATTGTTCAATAAAATATAAGAAGAATAAGAATAAGAAATTTAATTGCTTCATTAAAAAAAAAATTTAAGTGAAATAAGGCCTTTACGGCTTTATTTCACTTTCAAAGTGCAATAAAGCCTTTTTGCAAATAAAGGCCTTATTTCTCAATTGAAAGTGAAATAAAGCCTTAAAGGCCTTATTTCGTAAGGCATTATTGCACTCCACCTATGCTTACATATACTTATGAAATAAAAAGTGTTCTCTAACAGAAAAACAAAACAAACAAAAATTGGGAGTTAATTCATTTCTGTTGGGACTTATTTCATTGGGAGTTAATTCATTTTTTTTTGGGATTTATTTTTAAATTTTGAAATAACTCCCAAAAATTGGGACTTATTTCATTTTTCTCATTGGGAGATATTTCATTTTTTTACATTGGGTGTTATTTCATTTTTGATGGGACTTATTTCATTGGGAGTTATTTCATTGGGACTTATTTCATTTGGGAGTTATTTCACTGTACCCAAAACAGCTTCTATTCCAAAACAGCTTCTTTTTACCACCGGTTGCATGGAACCGGTTCTAGAACAGGTTACTGGGAGTCAAACTGTAAGTGTTCAATGTCCCAGCACCGGTTACATAACTGGTTCTAGAACCGGCTCGAAAGCAATCTGTTCTTGTTTGGAGGTAAAGATCCGATTGCAAATAGGACAAACTCTATACAAAAATAATCGGTTGTAGAACATACATTAGAAACTATTATAATACAGTATAAGCTGTTTTGCAACCTGTTATTTGAATTTTACTATTTTACTGGGTAGTTATTTAAAAACAGAAGATTATATCGAGTTTTTAAAAATTTTTGTTCAAATTTATTATTATTGATATGTTCATAGTTTGCAAACAATAATTAGAAAATGTCATTGTATCTCCCAATGCATAAACATGTCATAACTGGAGTACAGTTTGGAATTTTGACTATACATTTTAAGAAGGATGTAGGAAATACAACTAAATTTTAAGTTATTTTAAGGGCAATTACCTTTGTTGACTTTTTAACTGAATTTACACTCAAACATTCTTTTGAGTGTACAATAATATCTATTCTCAAATGTAATCATTTTAAGATTGTAGTCTAAACGATTTAAGAAAATATGTATATGACGTGCTTTGACGGTATCCTAAAAACGAAGTGTTAGCACAATATATTCCATATTCAAAAGAAAGGATGTCCAAAAAAAATTACCGCAGGTGAGATTGTAAAATTGAAAAAATCGACTGTTATTCAAATTGGGGCATCAAATCATAAGTTGGCCAGTAAATTTCGCGTTTCCAGGAAACAATTCAGAAAAACTTACTCCAAATGATCGTGAAACACTACCAGAGGAAGACTGTACCCAAATATAGTAAAAAACAATTGGCAGAAATACGAACAAAATGCAGACAACTGAGAAAAAACTTAATGAAAAAAAAATTTCGTATAATTTTGCATGATGATAAATACTTTTCTTTTGCTTGGAACAACGGAAGTATTAATTCTGGATATTTACTGATGACTTGAAAAAAACACTCGACAAGTTACGGTTTCGGCCAAAGCGAAGTTTGAACCAATTACTGGTAGTAATTGTGGTTATTTTTTTCAGTTTTTTTAACTTTGTACCTTTTAAAGGAATTTTTTACCTTAAATCTGGTGTAATCCATATACAAAATATTATTTTTCAGTTATTTGTGTAGTGATGCGGTTGTAGTTATTTAAACTGCAATTGCAGTTGTTTACTTAGAAAATTATTTTTCAATGTTTTTGACAGTTGATGCAAAATGCAGAAGTTTTGGTATGTTGTTTAAAAAAAACTTATGCATTTTGGTACCGTTTATTTTATGCAGTTGTTCCGACTTTGATAACCCATTTTATACCACTCATCGATGCTGTGGGAATTTTTTTGACGAAATTTGGCAGAAAGATGTAATGGTGTCTAAGGTTTTCTGACGTTTTGTGCTCTTATTGATATTCGCAATTTAAATTCAAATTTTAATGCTTTGTATTTAATTATATATATACTCGTATATAAAGGGTCCGCCATCTAACGTTTTTTTTTTTTCAACTAGTGCTTATTTCGTGAATGGTAACACTTAGCTCATGTCTGATTTGACAGATAATTAGTTTTATCATTCCGCTGAACGAATATGGTTGTGTATACGCTTGAACAACGCTGGGAAATATTGCGACATTACTTTGAAAATCATGGTAATGTTACAGAATGTGTGCGAAAATTCAAATCAGCCGCAGAGCTGATGTCGTTTGGCCACCTCGGAGCTGCGATTTGACACCGTTGGACTATTATTTGTGGTGTGCCGTCAAAGATAAGTGTTACGCCAACAAGCCAGAGATAATTGACGCTTTAAAGGACAATATTCGTTAAGCCATTGGTGAAATACAGCTGCACACATTCTCCCAATGCATACACATGTCATAACTGGAGTACCGTTTGGAATTTTGACTATACATTTTAAGAAGGATGTAGGAAATACAACTAAATTTTAAGTTATTTTAACAGTAATTACCTTTGTTGACTTTTTAACTGAATTTACACTCAAACATTCTTTTGAGTGTACAATAATATCTATTCTCAAATGTAATCATTTTAAGATTATAGTCTAAACGATTTCTCAATCATAAGTGATTTGGCATAGTTATCTCATGATGTAAATAATTACAGTTTTGTTATAAAAATATTGAAACTAAAAGTTTTCAAATTTCAGTTATTTTTTCAGAAGAATTTTAATTTCATTTTGTCCATTACAATTTTTTATAAAAATAATATTTTTTAAATAATTTGCTTTATTCGATTAATCGTCAATCGTTTGTTCGTTCGATTAATTGAATAATTTCTAATCGAGTGACAACCGAAATGAAAATTGTATTTTGGTAGCTACAACCAATAAATCTGGGATTGTAGTGAAAACCAATATTCAACTGTATCAAACGATTTAAGTCGTAGTAACCGAATTTTAATTGGACAATCTGTGTGCAATTTTATGAAAACAATTTGGAAAAAAACACAATGGGATGCAATATCAACGTTTTTCGGCTAATGCTAGACAAGTGGATATTTAATATTAATTTATAGATAGGATGACCATTAGGTATGGAATAGTGTTGTATGGAGATTCTTGATAACAACATTTGGATGCGCAACACTAAAAAAAGTCTGTAAAGTCAGCAACATTTTTGCTGGGAGGATCCTTGTACACAAATTCAGAAAAAAATTTGTTAAATTCAGCAAATTTGTTGCTAAAAATAAATTTGAAAATTTATAAAATTTGGTCACTCTGCTCTAACTGTCACCAGGGTGCCCTCTAATCTAGAGTCAAATGTAGGAACAACCCCCAATATCATTTTCAATCCCATCATTTTTTCAAAACATACGTACCCCCTATCTAAACTCCCTATGGGGCATACTATATTTTATGTTCTGAAAGAAAATATTTATCTGAAGGTAAAAGACTGTTGGTGCTTTTGGGGAAAAAATCGCAAAAATTTGATTTTTTTTTTTTAATTTCTTCTTCAAACGAATGTAGTTTTTAAGTGGATTAAGATATTGCATTCATTTTTTTTTTTTTTTGTTTAATCAAGAATTTATTTAGTTAAATAACCAATATTTTAAAAAATAAATTGGGCCCGATTTCGTTACGCTATTCGCAAAAAAATTGGACATAAGTTGGACTTGATTTGGAATTTCACATTTTCAAATGTTCGAGATAGTTGATTTAAAAATGTAAATGTCATTTACAACTTTTTAACTGTTATTATTTTAACTGTCCTTTGCAGTTGTTTGTTATTTGAAGAAATGAAAAAATAGACTTATCGATTTCAATTGTTATGCGATTTTACTACAAATTCGTTACAATATGAGAAATGTTGATGAATTGCCACCACATCGATCCCTTTATGTGTAACGGACCTGTCACTTTCCTTAAAAACACACACAGAAAAAAACAGTAGGCACCAATAATGGAATTGGTTAAATGCCCACATTTTTAAATTAAAATTAATTTCCAACAATTTTTTTTTGAAATACTTGTAAATCGTAGTTTTGCATATAAAAATTTTTTAAAAACAAAATTACAGTAGAAACTCGATTCTTGCACGTAATGAAAACCGGGCTCGGTGCAAGTTTCGAGGGGTTGTCGCAAGTACCGAGTATTAATTTCCCATACAAAATAAAAGGCACATACATCTGTTTAGAGTCTAAGTTTAATATTTCAATTCAAAACACTTAGTTCAACGCATTCGTATAACAGTAGATACATATTTTATGTGGAATTAAAGAAATTTAAAATTTTTGTTTGTTTTGTACAAAGTCGCTTGTTTAGTACTACACTGCTTCTTAGTCTTTGGAGCATCATAATATCGTCTAATGAAGCATTGTTTTGCTCCGCCCATTCTAAGCAAATATTGAACGCTGATATAGTCTCCTCCGATGTAACTTGCTTCGTATTGAGTACTACGTCACCGGTTTCTTCATCATCAGTAAGGTCATCATCGGTACACTGCTCTTTATTTTGTGCGGTGAGCGCCAAATAAGGTTCAACAATCCATTGCTCAATTTCAGAATATGATATTTGCTGCAATGGTTCTACTTCTTGAAGCAAAGTTGCAATGGATTGAATATTGAATGCATCGTCAGTTAGCTGTAAACGTAACTCTGAAAGAGGAATGACATCTTCATTATCCCAGTCGGATGATTTATTAAAGAGTTTTGAAATGATGACCGAATTGAAGACTCATTAAGGGCATTCCACGCATTAGCTAAGAAACATATTCCGTCTTTTAAGGTGATGTTTCGCAAAGACTCGTCTATTGTTTTTTCACGACGAACAATGTGACTTAATAGGCTTTTTTTGTAGTTCAGCTTCGTAAGCCTTATAACATTCTGGTAAATTTATTCGCACCTCTCAATAGTCAGCTTAAAATTGATTCAAATTACAACATTTCATCAGCAGCATAAAACGACGGGGATTTCCCGAAATGTATTCAGTCTAAGAAAACGTAAACAAAGCAGCAAGCAAGAGTAATACAAAAATGTTGCAAGTATCGAGGTAAAAATTTTCGGATGTCGCAAGTACTGAGTGCGTAATGAAAAATATTCCTATGTTGCAAGAATCGAGGTGTGCAAGTATCAAGTATGTGCAAGAATCGAGTTACTACTGCACAAAAAAAAAAAATCAACAAAAGGGTGTTTGTATTTACAAATCATTATTGTTGGCGCCAATTCAAAAAACTTTTTTTTTGTATTTATAAAAATGCTCTATGAGGCATGTTTAATATTACAAACAGAATTTTGTAATTTGTTTCTATGCAGTTCTGTGACATGTTCTAGAATATGTCACTAGATTTACCTTTCTTTCGGTAGGGTATGAAAAATGTTTTCACTACATCACAATCGAGTTCACCCTATATATCCTTTGAATCCTTTGAACTGCAATATATTTGCAGGAAGTTATATTTACTTGTAAATTCCAAATTTAAAAATATCTGTGCGCCCCGGTAGGCTAGTTGGTAGCGTGCTGGCTTATCTGCGCGGGGGTCGTGGGTTCGATTCCCACCAGAGGCACTGGTCTGCTTTCTCTACAACGCGCTGAACACCATAGTAGCTAGTGCTCGGTTAGGGTAATAATATATAATTTGAAATTATATGATTATTAATTAATAGAAAATAAAAAATAAATATCTTTTTGTATGCAGGCCTATTTTTTAACATCGACAACGCTAACCACAATCAGGCTCATGGTATTGTTCATCAAACCGTGAACCACTCTATACTTTTTATAAAGAGTTTGTTTTGATTTTAAAACTTTAGTCTTGATTACAGATTTTTATTATTCTCAAAATCCCCTCCAAAACCTAAAAATTGTAAACCTAACAAAAAACCACATTTACAATGATCACACAAAAAATAGACTTTATCTTTAAAAAATTATACATATATTTCAAAATAATACAATTTTATAATAGAATATTTATTTTATTTTAATTTAATTTAATATTCAATGGGTATTATTATTGAACTTCCTCTAGGTATTAGCACGTACATCTTTTGGCGTTAGATTAAAACGTTCCATTTTGGATTTTAACCATTCGTCTGGATGTTGCCTTTTAATGTGTACATACATATTTGATCTCGAACGTGATTCTTTGCCACAATGTGGACAATTATACAACTGCGTACCTGTATGTATGGCCATGTGTTCATCTAAATTACGCTTCTCTCGAAATACTTTATCGCAAAAATTACATTGTAAACTCATATCCAATTTATGCCAATATGCAGTATGTCTGTCCAGGGAACGTTTTGTATTGAAAACTTTTCCACAAGTATCGCATGGTGTTGGACGCTGCTCGTGGACAAAACGATGTAATCGTAAGCTGTTCTGGTTTTTTAGCCATGTCTTACATATCGAACATTGTACGGCTTTGTCAACAGCACCGAGATGATAATCATAATGTCGTTTGAATGATTCTTTACATTTATATTTTTGACCACAAATATCACAAACATGAAAAGGTATATCCTTGTGAATAGAATCGATATGACGATGTAAGAGGTATTCTGATGCATATCTATATAAAATTTAATTTAAAAAGTATGTTTAAAGTAACGACAAAAATGTGTGTCTTTTTTTTTTGTTCTTAATTTCTTAGCGATTTAAAATAAAAATGAATATAAAGTGGACGTGAATAAGGAGAATGCGGATGGATGACTTTAGAATGTACTCAGAAAAGTTCTGCAGTTACTACATGATAGTTATTTGTGTAGTAATGCATTTGTAGTTATTTCAACTGCAATTGCTGTTGTTTTACTCAAAATATTTTTTTTATGTTTTTGACAATTGTTTTTTTAAACAATTTACTACAAATAAATAACACCATATTGGATACATTTACTTTAGCATGTTTTAAATTTTATTGCAAAACATATTTTGATGTGTGTGTGTGTGTGTGTATTTTAACCAAATATTTTGCACATAAAATGTGTGTAACATAAACAATATGACGCTTGTTTAGACATTTAGTACAGAAAAATTGAGGTTAGTTTTGTAATAGAAAATTAATTAAATTACTCAATTATTATTAAATATTGTATTTAATTTCTTTCAATTCTTTAATATTTGCATCTTAATGCAATATGTTGAAAAAGAAATCAAATAAACTAAATTGCAGCACACGCAGACGGGCATGTGACAAAAATGATTTGGAAAATAATATTGGATCGTGAATAATTAAAGTGAATTTTTTTTTAAATTTTGTTTCGCAATTGTGTACTTTATTAAAAGTAAAATCAAGTTAAGAATATTGACACAAACTAGATTTTTTATTAATAGCCGGATTCATGTAATGTCGTACACATTGTAAGTATCGCATTTTTATCACATCCCAACAAACCAAGAAATGATACTGTATCATTTATGATATCGTTTTTAAAAAAATATGTGAAAGTTTTTTCGATATTCCAAAAAAAATTTAGTTTTTGGAAAAAAAAACTTCAAAGTTTTTTCAAAATAATTAAATCAAACTTCAAAAATTTGTATTAATTCTGAAAAATATTTAACTAAATTGTTAAATAAGAGAATGACAATATCTTTGGGAACAATTTTGGTAAGTAAAGGTCCACATTTAATCAAAGATACAGCTAACAGTAAATATTTCTTTTCAGGTAAAGAATATCGGTTGTTTCCATCTGTTTCCGCTGACTGCTCCTATCAAGTCGTTAAAGATGTTTATGCCAAAGGATCATCGTGTAGCTATCTACGAATACATCTTTAAAGGGAGCCAAAAAATATACCCTGAGCTTAAGAACATCCTCATTGCAGTCCCATTTCTCCCGGGCTTGCTTAAGGAACAATAAGCCTGGACACATTACTGCTGGTACTTGAATTGAATTCTTGCGCAGTTATTTGCATTTTCACCCAGCTCTTGTTTCCTAAAACAGCTTGAACCCCAGATGCTGCTGCTCCCCGCTCAGGCAATGCCCAGCGAGACTGGTGAAGATCGCTACAGATGTGCCACTGCTGGTAATGATAAGAAAGGGTTTGACTATTGTTCCGTGCTAAAATACTCATTTATCCGTTTTTATTACTTAATTTAAGTGTATTTTTATAACATAGTTTTAGTTATTTCATAGTTTTGAAAAAATAAAACGCATAATAAAATATTTAATAAACAAAGGTTATTATTATAAAAAATATCATAATTTATATTATTTAAAATATCATTTAAGATATTATTTTTAAAATCGTTAAAGATATCGTATATGATAAATTTAACGATAAAATATCGACAAATATTCTGGAATATATCGAAATTTTTATCACGCTGCCTTAAATTTTTGATATCATAACGATATCGTTATTTCATGAAATAACGATATCTTTATCGAATGTGTATTTTTCTCCACAGTACCTATTGCTTATGAATCTATAATGTTATCATTCTCGGGCAAACTTATCAGCGAAATGATATCGTTATTATATCGAAATGATATCGTTTGGTTTGTTGGGATAGTGTTTTGTTTGGCCAAGCTTGGAAAGTGTGTTGTACAATTTATTTTCTATTTTTTCTATGTTTCAAACATTGAAACTACGTAAGCGCCATCTATCGAATATACAAAGAATATATCATAGATGTGGCTTCACTTACAACATATGGGAAAACAGTGGACATTAGAGTGAGGTACGTTTCTAAAACTAGAACTGGTGTGTTGTGTTGTTGGTGTTGTACTTCTGAGATTATGTATGCAAGAACAAAAACACCGTGTATAGAATAAAACTAGTTTTAATCACAACAAAACTCGACCTGACGATAGATCAGTGGGCTAAAGCGCTCTGTCTAACGTGTAGTGCGAGTGCATGTGGCATTAGAAATCAGTTTATCTATACCACGGTCAGTGATTGCACAGAAAATTTCATATAGACGCAATCGAACAAATAAAAACATAACAAATATTACATAATTCAAAAAAACAGGGACACTGACGAAGGTTCAATACCAGAAACTGCGCAGTCTGATTAAAAAAAAATTGAAAATTTGCAATGTAGTTATGATTTTTAGAAAATACACTCATTCTTCTCTACCAAGCCTTTCACAATTAAAATAATTTTTTTTTAATTGTTTATCATAAAATATTCACCCCTATCGTGAATAAAAAGGGAAATGTTTGTTCCCATGTAGTTTTCATTCCCCCTCAAGTGAAAATTGGTATCGTGAATTTCCCCTGACATTGTATTTTTTTTTTTTTTTTTTTTTTTTTAAAGAGAGGCAACACTCAGGAATTACTTCCTATATTTAGTGTGTTGCTTTCTTTGGAAAGGGATATTATAGAGATGAAAGGTAGGTAAAGATGAAGGGCTTCAGACATGGCAACACTGTAATTGCGCGAGATGATAAGTCTTAGAACAGTTGTTGCTCGCCACCTGATGGAGAGTTGGCGAACTTATTGAAGCTTTTTGGTTCATAGCCCTGATTCATTATTTTACTTCGGTGGGGTTAATTGCTATGGGAACACCGAAGGTGGACATTGCGATACATATGAGGGATAGAAAAAACTCATACATATTATTTTGATGTTGCCGGCACCGGGGATCGAACCCGGGACCTTCTGTGTAAAAGTCCAACGCGCTAACCATTACACCACAACGTAAAAAATATAAAAATAAAATCATAAAATGTACTTACAAAAATTAATTATTTACTGCAAAAATACTATTTTCGTAGTTGTTTATTAATATATTCAAATAACTACGAAATGCGAAAATACAGTATTTTTCTTTAGTAGCTTTTTAAATAACTGGCATAATGTTTGTTTTGTATTAATTCATAGAAAAGCAACTGTAATTGAAGTTAAAAACAACTACTGACTACTACATAAACAACTGGCATGTAGTAACTGTCAACTTCTTTTTGAGTGTATTTTTATCTAAATCTAACACTAATTCAGTAATGTGATGTAAAAGAGAAAACAAATTTTAAGTTTTAAATACAGAAATTAAATTAAGGTAAATCCAAAAGGGATTTATAAAATAAATTAATTCGTACACACAGAAAAAAGTATTAGAAAATCAAGTAGAAACAACATTAAATTAAATAGAAACAGCTTTGAATTGAACAAAGTTTGCTTTCGATTTAGTTTAAAGAAGTTTTTACTTATTTTCGTAACGCGAAAATGACATATATAATGTTGAAATATTATTTTAAATACGAAAATGTTTATTTTTACTAGAATCATATTTACTATTAAGAGATTCATACTTAATTTAAAAGTTTTTGTAAAAAAATAAGATATTAATTAAAATATGAAATAATAATTGATTCTATATGAGTTTTTTCTATGTGTGTCGGATTCTAGTATTTGCATATTTGCAAAATTTTATGTTATAATTTCACATCATTTTATCAAATAAATTCTAGATTTGGATAAAAATATACAACTTTTTAAATTCTAAAACAATTAAGGAGAATTAACAACAAATGACAGTAAAAATAAGTTTGCAGTTAAAAAGGTGTATACTACATTTGCTTGATTAAAAATCAACTATCGAATGTAGTAAAAACAATTACATATGCAATTAATACGACATTACCATTATTTAAAAAATTATTAATAAAAACTTTAAATTTTCTTAACCTAAAATTTTGTGAGCGAAATATTTTACCTAAAGACACACACACACTTTGTTGAAAAAATCGAAAAAAACTGCACAAAGTAAATGCTACAAAAAAGGAGTACTTTTTGTAAGTTGTTTAAAAAATCAACTGTCAAAAACAATGAAAATTATTTTTCATAGTACAACCTCATTACCACACAAACAACTCTCATGTAGTAACAACAGAACTTTTCTGAGTGCGGTTATTAAAAAGAGCCCTAATAAACAGATGTGATTGCAATATTTTTATTTAAAATTATCAATAATTCATAAAACTAAATCCTAACAAGATCTAAAAAAGATAATACGAAAAATTTTAATTACAATAATATAGTTTAACCCATACCAAAATTTTGCTTTAGTTTGAAACTATAATCTTGCTTAAGATTTTAATTACAATAATACCAGTTTAACCCTTACCAAAATTTTGGTTAGTTTAAAACTATAATCTTGCTTAAGATATTCAAATTATTGTATGTCAATTAAGATTAAATTAACTCATTTTTGACACAGTGTTCCGTTTTCGACCCAGTACTTTACTTTTAAACGGCTATATTTTTTAACTGGAAAAAGATAAATAAGTGTTTTAAAAACCTTAAAATTATTCAACATCTTTACAAAAATCTTTACTATTCAACATCTTAACTAAAATCTTGAATAAAAAAATTGTGAAGAATTGTTATCCAGAGTTACCAAATAATTATTTGAAAAAAAAAATTTTGACCTTTTTTGATTTAACTTTTTTAAAAAATAATTAAAAAAATATAATAAAAAAAAAATATAAAAAGCCTAATCTTTTATATTTTTAATTGTTATGCCGATGGATTTATACCGTCTAGGATTTATATGCTGCCAACGTTTTAATGAGTGCAAAGAAAAAATCTGTTACCAAAAATTTTCGTTTTCGGTTTAACTCAGATCCCAAACTCTCGCCCGATATCACATTTTTTATTATTTGTTAAACAATAATATTTGCGAGTTTGTAATAAGATAAAAATAATATTTTTTTTAAGATTTTTTATTTGATATTAAAACACTTAATTTAATTTATTTATCAAGTTCTCGATTTACAAATTATATTTATATTTAATAGTTGTTTTGCTGTTTCGGTTATTTTTACTCTTGCTTTAAATTGTTTGGTTTTAGATTATAACGTTCCATTTTTGATTTCAACCATTCGTCCGGATGTTGCTTTTTAATATGAACATACATATTCGATTTCGAACGTGATTCTTTGCCACAATGTGGGCAATTATACAATTGGGCTCCCGTGTGTATGGCCATGTGTTCATCGAGATTACGTTGTTGGCGAAATACTTTTTCGCAAAATGAACATTGTAAATTCATATTCAATTTGTGCCAATATTTTATATGTGTATCAAGAGCTTTTTTGGTTTTGAAAACTTTTCCACAAGTATCGCATGGTGTTGGACGTTCGTCGTGAAGAAAACGATGCAATCGCAAGCTGTTTTGATTTTTCTGCCATCTACCACATATCGAACATTGTACGGCTGTGTCAACAGCACCTAGATGATAATTATAATGTCGCTTGAATGACTCTTTACATTTATATTCTTTACCACATATGTCACAAACACGGAAAGGTATATCCATGTGAAAGGAATTGATATGTTTTTTTAATTGGTACTTTGATGCATATCTATATGAAATTTAATTTAAAAATTATGTTTAAAATAACGGCTAATATGTGTAATTAGTTCTGTTTGACGTACGTTAACGCTGTTGCCCAATTTTACCATAAAGAATTTCTTTTGTCAAATTTATGTGTAAATAGTTCTTTCGGGTAAATTGGTTTCCCGTGGGAACCCGCGGTAACGACATCGAACAGACCTATTGTTTTAATTATTTTTTAACGATTGAAAATAAAAGTAGGCCAGAATAAAGAAATGAAGAAAACACAATAAGACACCAAAAACACATAATTTTCGCATAATACGCTTATCACAAATATGGCAAAAAAATCGTTATGTTAGTTTTCGAGATATTTCAACTTTTTGATTTTTGTTGAACACCTGGTCTTCTTTTTTGAAATTTTGCCTTAATATCTCGGAATTGAAGTTAAAATGTTAACAAAATATTTTGGTTTTAAAATCTACTTAAGTTAAGCGTCGATTTGAGTATAACATGTAATGTGTGTTTTAGTGCTCAAGGATGTTTTCATAAAGTTGAATTATCTCGAAAAATAACCGTAAGATTTTAAAATGTGTGTGCCAAATTTGTTATCAGCCTGCAAAGATTATGAAAAAATTATGTATTGCAAGAGGAGGTCCTTCAAAAAATGGAAACTTGTAGCATAGTGTAATTTTTTTTAGCAGTTTTCCTTTTGCATTTTATGCATTTGGAACACAATATGCACAACAAACACCATAGTAAAAAAAATTGTTGTGTACATCCTCAAACTTTAGTTTAAATCCTTAACTTAATTTCCAACTTTGTATATGTATATGTTCCTTTCCAAGCCAACTGTCCAGTAGGGTTAAAACTTTTTTGTTGCGAACAAATTTAGGACAAAATTGTACGGATAATAAATATAATTTTTTTTTTTAGTTGATTTAATATTTGAATATTTATTTTAAAAAGTATAATAAAATGAACGTGTGTGTAGTATAAATCCATAACAAAAGCCTATGTAATTTTAAGTAAAATGTTACATAAAAAAATAACTTCAAAAACTTTTAATCAAAACTGCATTGCATTTGGTGCGGGAACTTTCTTAACGACCGCGAAAACGTAAGATCGTGGTTTTTAATATTCTTTCAAGGGCTACACGGTTAAGCCATGTAATTTTTGATATTTCCCAAAAATACAAAAGGTGTATATGGATGGGATCGTTATTGAGGATTTAGATACTCTTGATGTTCTGGGCATGAGAATACAGTGTGATGTCCGTTGGACAGATCACATTATTCAAGTATCGAAAGAAGCTTTCAAGTGTCTTGGTGTAAGAAATACTTCACCCCATCTGATCTCCCTACTATATATACCACCTACATCCGGCCGAAGATGGAATATAACTCCCATATATTGCCAGGTGCTTCAAAGTCTATTTTGGGGCTTCTGGATCGTGTGCAACGGAGAGCGTTGATGCTTATCAACGACAGTAGGGTTTCGAACTCTATTGACTCGTTGGAGCATCGTCGGAATGTGGGTTGTGTGACTTTGTTCTATATATATTACCATGGGAAGTGTTCTGCTGAGATAAGCCGAGGGTCCGGGTCTCTGTTCGTACTACCCGCTTTTCAAGTAGATCTCATCCGTTTTTGTCTATAGCCCGGCAAATCGCACAACGCATTACAGAGAAAATTCGTTTTTCAGTCGCACTAGCCGTATGTGGAATTGTCTCCCTGAGGAAGTCTTCTCTGCAAATTACAATTTAGAAAAATTCAAGTCAAATGTCCACAAATACTACTCCCTCTTTCCTCCTCCCCATAACCTATTTTCTTGATATCAACACAATACAATGCATTAGTAGGGGCATCCCCTGAGTGTTGGTTCAACGTAAAAAAAAAAAAAAAAAAACAGCTAAAAAAAGTATATCGCAGCAATGTCAAACTAAAAGCATTTGTTCTCCTCCGTAGGTCAAAATTTCACCCTACGCGTCAAAAGTCGGAACATCAGAATTCGTTTTAGAGGTATGGTTCCTTCGGCAAACTTTCTTATTTGATCCCTAGAATACGGGTTTCCTTGAACGTTGAGCGATTTTTTTGCCTCCATACAAATCGACACGGCCTACTGTTGGTGCTTTTTGTGAAAAATATCAAAAATTTGAACTTGGCCTCGATTTCGTCCCACTATTCGCAAAAAAACTGGACCTGAATCGGACCAAATTTGGAATTTCGCATTTTAAAATAGGAATATCTCGTGAACTATAGAAAATAACTCGCAAAAGTAAGCATGTTTTTCGATAGTCTCTACTAGCAGATTCAATGATGTTAGTTTTTTCCAAATCGTATTAGAAACAAAAAAAATGGCGAGCACCAAACTTTTTTATGCTAAAAGTGCCCTACTTTGTGGTGTCATATTGCGGCCCCGGTGTGTCTGGGTAACATCAAAACTTAAGCTCGATATTAAGTCACTTATGTATTTTCCAAATTTCATTACAATAGGACCACTAAGTAAGAAATTGCCGAATTGTTTCCAAAAATGTTGTGATATATTCCATTGTGTAGCGTGGCAGTTGGCTTGAAAACTTAACATTTTTTTAAGTTGGTTTTTGATGTTGCAAAAACAAACTTGTAGGAGTAAATGCATTAACATGCCGTATTTAAAATTTCACAACTTCATTTAACCAGAATTTATCTGTTCAACCCTTCCAAAACGGGTAATACTAATTATCAGGGACAGGAACTTCATGCACTAGAAAATGTGTGTTTTAGACGCCTATAATATGCATGAAAATATTAAAATACGCACTAAAAATTAAAAAATATGCACTTATCATATTTATTTTAAAACAATTCATAAAACATAACAAAAAAAAAACTAAGTTTTAATTTAGTAGCGTTGTTTTCTTAAAATACAAAGCATATAGAGATAATTATAAAATGTTACTTTAATAAAATTTCAAACGTGAAATCTAATATATTCTTTCCCAAAAAGTTTTTAAACATAGAAAATGACCGCTCAACGTAGACGGTTGCATTCGGTGCATGTTTAACTGATGTTAATTCTTTTGTTGTGTATTGACTTTTCTATTTGTATCACAAGATGTTGAGGTAAACATACCTCATATTTTTTATAGTATTAAATCATAATTTTTTGAATAACAATATCGAGTTTATGACGAATTTGATACCTTCGTCAGTTAGATTTGCTTGGGTTGAAAATTGATTTAATTCCTGTAGTTTAGCAATTGCATTAATAAAAAATGCATACTTTTTATAATTTTTAATATAACGTGAATTTAAATTCAAATATAAAATATAATTTAGAGTGATTTTTTTTACGAAAAACTTAGAAAAGTGCAATAATAATATACATTTAAAGCAAAAACAAAAATATGCAATATAAATATGCAATTAAAACAAAATAATTTAAAAAATATGCCATAAAAATATGCATTTCAACCAAAATATACAAAAATATGCATTTATAGCAAAATATGCAAAAATATGCACTAACAAATTGATGCCATTTTTAGGCAAATACTTGGATTCGCAAAGACATTTTGTTTACCCTGCACTAAGACTTAAAGTAAAAAATGAATTTGCATGAACTTCCGGTCCCGGCTAATTATATACAGTTATAAAACTAGATTCAATCAGATTTTTTTTTCATTTATAAAGAAATTACTAAGGAGTGATACTTGCAAATCGTTTCGCACTAATACTCCTTTTTTTGATAATTTTTAAAACAATTATATTTAAACTTTCCATATTTTAAATAAGATATAAATAATTTTATAAGTTTTTATAAAGATTGTTTATTTTGTCACAAAACAATGAATATAATTTATTTTTTAAGTTTTCCATTCATAATATATTATTTAATAGTAGTATCCGACCGAAGACTTCGGCCAAAAAACGATATTTGGTCGGTTTTTTGGTATTTGGAGACACAAATTTGATATTGAAAACATATTCGTTGAGCCGTTTTAATTCGGTTTTGAGTAAAAATTTTAGGAAAAAGCCAAAGTTTAGCTGTACAGTTAAATAATCGGCCGGCGTAGTTTTTCCGATCGTCTACCAAATATTGAATTTATTGCTTAACTAACTACGGACTTTTCTTTAAATTTGACACTCAAAATCTCATCTAATAAGCCCAATAAACATTTTTCCATTTGTAAAGTTTGTCTATAAGTCGTGAAAATAATGAATACCCACAAAAAGCATTTCCTGGCCGCAGTCATCGGTCTGAAACTAGTTAATAGTTACTGCTCTTAAATATATTTCTATTCTTGAGTTGACTCTTTTGGATTCAGATTTAAACGTTCCATTTTTGATTTCCACCATTCGGCTGGATGTATCCTTTTTATATGAACGTACATATTCGATTTCGAACGTGATTCTTTGCCACAATGTGGACAATTATACAATTGGGCTCCCGTGTGTATGGCCATGTGTTCATCAAGATTACGTTGTTGTCGAAAGACTTTTTCGCAAAATGAACATTGTAAATTTAAATCCGATTTATGCCAATAAATTGTATGCCTATGTAGAGCCCGTTTAGTTTTGAACACTTGTCCGCAAACATCGCAGGGTGCTGGATGTTCCTCATGGACAAAACGATGTATTCGTAAGCTGTTTTGATTTTTCTGCCATCTGCCACATATCGAACATTGTACGGCTGTGTCAACAATTCCCATATGTTGGTCATAATGTCGTTTGAAAGAATCTTTACATTTATATTTTTTACCACAAATGTCACAAACACGATAAGGTGCATCCTTGTGAATGGAACTGATATGACTTTGTAAGAGGTATTCTGATGCATATCTATATGAAATTTAATTTAAAAAGTTTGTTTAAAGTAACTACTAATATTTGTATTCTTTTTGTGTTTTCTTAACGATATAAAATAATAAGTGTTTTTTTGTGATTGTTATCGGAAATTTTAGTTTAAGCATTTAACTCTTCGGTCCTGTTTGGGTCAAAATGACTCAATTTTTCAAAAATAAAGTTAAAATTAGATACTTTAAACTGTAGACTAACTGTCAGTTTTATATTATAAATTACTTCAAATATTTCTAATTATGCAAAAAAAAAACTTTAGGAAAATATAAAATTTTTTTCCATGCTACAATTTACATCCCAGCAAAATAAACTGGAAGTAGTGCTTTAAGAACCTCTTTAACTTGACTTCCAAAGCATTAGCATACGCACATTTTTCACTTTAATAGAAGTTATTGTTAACAACTGCCAAAAATGTTAAATTAAAGTTATTTTAAACAGCATTTGCATCACCATATAAATTAATTGTTATCTAAATTAATAACATCATAAGAAGTACTTTTTTATAAGTTCATATATATTTTTTTTTTATATGGAGGTTGAGGTGGTAAGTGGTCGGATTTGCAATCAGAAGGTTGCGAGTTCAATTCCGAGCCGGGGAGATAATTTTTTTTTATTTTTTTTTTTAATTGTAATTTATTTTTTTAGTTTTTTTTATTTAATTTAGTTTTTTCTGAGTATTTTAGGAGAATTAAGTAATTTAAGAACGACCAGAATGGACAAATAATTATTTGATAAAAATCTATTTTTTGTCTTTGCGATGGAACTTTTTGTGAAACTTATTTAAAAATGTAAAAAAACGTAAGGTTTTATATTTTTTATTATTATATTGATACGAAAATGCAAAGATGTATGTATTTCACTCCTAAAAATTAGTTTATCGAATTTTTCATAAACTTGAAACAAGATATACTTTTTAGGTGTGCCTTGAAACGTGTGCAATATTCAAAAAAATTAGGTAAAACAATTTGATTTTGGCTTCAAAAATCTATTTGAGAATTATTGTTTCGGATCGCAAAAAATTAGCAAAAACGAAAAATATCGCAGCCAAATTTTGAAAGCTAGTTTCTTAATAATAATAATTAATTAGTAAATTAATTAATTAATAACTTTTACTTAATTTAAATATATCACTTTAATTTACCTATAGAGTTTTTACCAACCTCTTTCTCCAACTCTTTAGAAAAAAATACGGGAAACATTAAAAGATCTTACGTTCCAAGGCACGCTCGTTTCATTGCAGGCCACTTTTCCCTTCCTGTAGTTAAACTACTTCTCCAATATTTTTTTTTTCATTGTCTAGTATATTTTATATTATTAAAGACACTTCTCGTCAAATTAATTATTAAAAAAATATTTTAAAATATGCAATGAATTCAAAATTGTTAAATGAGCATTTTTATTATTTCTTAATATTTTTTTAACCATATCAAAACTTAAAAATATTTTAAAAATAATTTATATCTCAGTGATACGAAATCACATAAAAAAATGTTTAAAAAATCATTATTTTATCTTTTTTATTATATATTTGTGTAGCATATTTCTCTTGTTTTTATAAAAATATATCAATATTTTCAACTTAAGTTCGTTTTAAGTTTGTTGTATTGCATAAGTAACTTTGGTGCAAATGGTAGAGCGGTCTACTTAAATACAGCAGATCGTAACTCAGATTCGTGTGTTCAATACTCGCTGGCACCAAAAGACTTTTTTTTAATATTTAAAGAAACATCCCTAAAGTATGCTGCACATTTTTATTAAATAAAAATGTTAATATATATTTGAAAAAGACCTTCCGTGAACTGTTGAAAAATAGCATCCATGCACTGTTTAAAATGCTATTAAAGAAGTTATATGTTCACTCCATCCGCCCAATGACACGACAATGTTAAAATCATTAATGATTCACCTGAATTTGCACCACATCCGGCTCAGTAGATGTGGTGTTTTTACTACTTCTTCCTCAGCTCTTATTTTGCTGGGATATTACATACATACACCTGTTGTGTTTGGGTCATTTTGACTCAATATTATATTTTCATATTTTCATAACTAAGTTTGCTTCGATTTAAAATTTTACGATCAGGATCGATAAATTGTAGTCATTTCTTTTAATGTCATGTACTCATATTAAAATTTTTTATCTATAGAAAAATCACGTTTTGAGCGAGCGACGACTTTTTACTCCCATATAGCGCTTATAAGATTGATCGCTTATAAGTTTTAAACTAAAAAAGATTTTAATAAAGTTTAAATACATTTTTTGTTAAGTTTGCTAAGAATATTGAATGTGTGTAAAAATTATTAAAATTGGAGAAGAAATTTTTTTTCGTCGTTTCATAAGGGGCTAATTTTTCGGAAGATTTCACAATTGTGATGACCATCTTGTGATATTCCATGGGTGTCAAATCCCATTAGTAATTCAAAAGTTATTAAGTTTTCTTTAGTGAAAAACCTACAAAAATTTTGTGGCAAGTTTTTAAAATCCTGAGATATATATGATATAGTATATATAAAGGGTCCGCCATCTAACGTTTTTTTTTTTTTTTTCAACTAGTGCTTATTTCGTGAATGGTAACACTTAGCTCATGTCTGATTTGACAGATAATTAGTTTTATCCTTCCGCTGAACGAATATGGTCCGTATGTTCTTTATCTTGTAAAAAAAGTGAAAGAAACTGGCTCCTCATCGATAAACCAAAGCGTGAAAATCCAAAAACAGTGCGTACAACCGAGAATATTGCTGCTGTGGCAGAAAGTGTGCGTGAAGCGCCATCAACATCAATTCACCGTCGTTCTCAACAATTGAACATTTCGGAGACATCATTGAGACGAATTTTGCATAAAGACCTTGGTATGACGCCATACAAAGTCCAATTGGTTCAGGAGTTCAAAACAAAAAGTTATTTGGCGAACCCTTTATATGATTTATTTACAATGTTACTATTTTTTACTTTTAGTGTCCTAAATTTCTAATTTTGAAAGAAAAAATGAATTACAAACAATTTATGTTACGATTTTTTATGATTTTAAAATTGGATTATTTTGACCCAACAAACACAACAGATGGGGTATAATTTTAAACAAGGCCGAAGTGTTAATAAAGCTTTTATTTATATTTTTTAGTAATATTCTAGTTTTTGAGGTTGCAACAACAAAATGCCTTTAAAAATATATAAATTTTTAAATTATACCACAGATTTGATATATTTTTATTATAAATATTTTAAAGTTTAATTTTTGGTTTACATCACTTAATTTTTTCTTAATTGTATATTGTTTTATTATAAAATGTACACTTAAAAAAAAAATGTAATAAGCGTTTGAGAATAAAAAGTTCATAACTTTTTTATATTATGTATATTTTTTATTAAAATATCTTTAGAATTTAAAGAAAATTTTTCAAGAGCTCATATTAGTTTTGTTTTCTTACTTTACTTAGTTCGGTAAAATGAGAGCTACCAAAAAATACTCTCACAAAAAGACAAAAACACACAAAAGTACGCGAACGTCAAAAAACATATTTCTAGCCCAAAAAATAAATAATTGCCAACTAGGAGCTTTTAACGCAAAACTCTTTCTTTTTAGCGATTTCGTGACAAATGATGCGGTTTAGAGCCAACAAGCTGTTAACAGTGCTCCTGTTTCTAAATAAACAACAGCTGGTAACACAGCTGATAAAAACAATTTACCCAAACTGACATGAAAAGAAGTTCGGACGTGTTAGTACAAGAAGAATAATACTTTCTCTTGAGCGCTCTCATTTACCTAACTTTTGAGTACGCGAACGCCTTTTTTGGTAAAATTGGGATCCGGCGGTATTCCAATGTTGATTAATCGAACACAGCTATTGTATTTGCGCTTAAAAATATTAAAAGGTATTTTTGACGCGGAACAGCTGTTTACGAAGAAACTTAGTTAACGCAATACGTTCGCCAATTTCAATACAGGGTCCCAGTCAAAAACAGCCAGTGGTACAAAAAATCAAGCACTGGCTTACCACTGGCCAACCAAGGAATTGTAAATATATTACTGGCAGAACACTTGTTTAAGACGCTTTACCAGCGTTTCCAAAAAGAGTTTCGCCAGTAATTGTTTTACAATAATTTCAGTGGTCCACAAAAAAAAAAAAAAAGTATTGGCAAAGAATTGGCTGAGACGACTTATTATTCAGTTATTCAGCCAGAAATTGCCAACGGCTAAAAAGTCAAACAACTGGTAAGCATTTATTTTATAAGTTTGTAGTCAGAAAGTTCCGAGTTCGATCCCGGTTCCAGGCATACATTATTTTTTTGATTTTTTCATAATTTTTAATATTTTTTAATATAAATTTGATTTTTTTTATTTCTGGTAAAGCTCTTTTAAGACCAACTTTTTTTTTTTGGCAATTTTTTGAAGAATAAAACAATTTTGGGAAAAAATATTTTAGTGACTGCAAAGGACCTATAAAGTTTTATTATAAAGTAAATAATAAAGTGGAATATATTTTATTTTTCCCAATTTAAATACACAATTCTGATTATCTCAGAATCAACCACTTACGAAATATTCTACTAACACAACATAAATACTGTAAATATAGTGGCAATTACTTTATATGAAAAAATTAGTTTTGGTCCGATTTCAAAATATATTATTATACTTCTAGATCTAAAGCTTGTGGGTGACACAACATTTAAGCAAAATCAAAAACTCTTGATGGTGGTGCAACTGGGTCACACTTCACGTTTTTCAGAATTTTTGCCAGTTTTTTGGGAAATATTGAAAAACACGAAATTTGACCCTGTTGCACTCTAGTAAATACTCATTGCTTAAATTGCTATTGATACTATCCCAAAAATACTATTAAACTTCACCAAAAATTTAACACATTAACAAAAATTCAAATAATTGAAACAACAATTTGCAATTTGTTAGTGGATATTAGTTCATCATACAAAATATATGTAAATAAAATGTATTTTTGAATATTTACTAAATTAAAAATGTTAACAAGTATATTTTTTTAAAACAAAACACGAAAATCAATGATTTTTTTCAACAGCTATCAAAAAACAATAAAGCAATAAGACATAAATAATTAAATGTAGTAATTTATTTTGAAACTACAAGACCCATTAGGTATAATATCTAGAATTTACTAATTCACCCCTATTACCGCACTACCTTGAATTCCACCACATTTGAGATAACCAATTTTAAACTTGGAGGCATTAAATTTCATATAATTTTACTTTAAAGCGTAAAACAAATGTAGGGCCTCTATGAAGTATATACTCTTTGGTGGGTGGTAACCTCGTAACACGATTAGAAGAAAAAAATACGAGAACGTAAATCTTGTACATGTTGTAAAAAAAATTCTTAATAAAATTTTTCCTTTTTTACTATTTTTGCTAAAGATTTTCGTTTAACGAAAGGCACAAGATTTTCGAATTCGAAATTTATTTCCGAATCAAGTTATGAGGTAGCCCCCTGAATTATTGTATCATGGTAAGATATTTTTATAAAATAGCTCAATTACATACAAGTATGTGGTGAATATCGAAAACGAAAACGATAGGATTTTCAATGCTTAATATTTTACGATTTGTATAATCAAAATAATGTCCAACTTCAAAAAAACTAAATATTCTATGTAGATTGAAAAACTGATCGATTTAATTTTCGATTTACAAACACATATTTTAAGGAATAAATTCAAACTTATTTTTTTATTAAAGTGCTTTAAAATATTTAGAAAACTAGTCGCATAATGTTTCGCGTATAAAAAGGAATAAAATTGTGAAATTACATAATATTGCTATTAGTTGTTCCAGGCTTGGCTTGTGTGCGTTAATGTTCGCTTGTGTGCGTTAATGTTAGTAACATGTCTTGCAATGTTAACACATTTTCCACAATGTTTATATCTTTCATTTATTGTGAAACTATATAAATCAATTAATTTGATATATTTATTGAATAATGTATTCAAATTTAACCAAAATATTAAGATTCAGCTGTTATTAAATTTCTTGAAATCTCCACCAGATCCAGCAAGAGAGATATGTTGAGATTCCTTCAATCTCTTATGATTATATGCTCATTGGTTAATGTTCGCTTGTGTGCGTTAATGTTAGTAACATGTCTTGCAATGTTAACACATTTTCCACAATGTTTATATCTTTCATTTATTGTGGAACTATATAAATCAATTGATTTGATATATTTATTGAATAATGTATTCAAATTTAACCAAAATATTAAGATTCAGCTGTTTTTAAATTTCTTGAAATCTCCACCAGATCCAGCAAGAGAGATATGTTGAGAATCCTTCAATCTCTTATGATTATATGCTCATTGGTTGTTCCCCAATTTACTCTAATATAATTAAAATATAAGTATATCTTACCTTTTATTGCAAATATGACATTCGACTTCCTTGTCCTTAATATGTGATCGTAAGTGTCTTTTGTACAAATTATAATTTCGAATACGTTTCGAACAATGTTCACACTCGTAAAATTCAATTAAATCAGTTTCATTAGGATGTTCCGATGTTATATGTTGCGTTAAATTTCGAGCACTAGACATGTTCTGATCACAAACTTTACATCTGTAAATATAAAAGAAAAAAATTTAAATTTAGAAAACTAACACTTCTTTTAGTGGTCAAATAGAATGTATATTTACTTGAACATTTCTGGATTCTTATGCCACTCAAGATGTTCAATAAGAGCACGTGGTTTACGATATACAATTTCACAACATTTGATGTATGGAGTCTTAGTATGAGCAATTAGGAAATGTTCACGTAAGGCTTTCCAACAATCCACCTGAGTTTGACAAATGTCGCATATTAATTCCATAATTAATTTTTGTGAAGATATTTTCTTTTTTTTTTGTACGGGTTTCTTTTGTACAGGTTTTTTTTCTTTGGGCTCACGAGGTTTAGCTCTAGGTTTAGTGGCGGCCTTCTTACGTTTTTTTTTCGGTGCTGCCTTTTTAGATGACTTAAGTTTTATTAAGGGGACATCGTCATCTGCAAATATAATGTTTGGAAAACGTTATTTAAATGCGTTGAGTGAAAAAAAAACTGTTTACTTTTAAAATCTAGTTTTATTGTACCTTGATAAAGCATTGCAGATCAACCCAGTGCAGAAACGGTAATGACGTGTCATTACTTTTCTCACTACCTATACTACTGACACCAGCGTACACTCTGCATTACTTTAACACGAATATTAAGGACTTACTAATAAGTAGTTAATTTTCCCATTATTTCAATACAAAAAATAATGCGTTACCCATAAGTACATATTTTTATCATTATTTTAAATATAAAGTAACGATTTAAAAATTTTTGAAAATCTATTTTTAAGACTCCTTATTTTTTCACTTCTAATAAGTGCATATATAAATACTTATTATTGATTTTATGTAAGCTGAAAAGTAATGACATTTTGTGCAAGCAAGTCATTTATGTTTTTATCTAACATGTCAATATAGCTCAGATGATAGAGCGGTTGACTGACACCATGGAGCCCCGGGTTCGAAACCCGTGTGGGCACATTTTATATAAAAAAATGTAGTAAAACAAAATAATAAAAAATTATAAGACACAAATAATAATACAATTTAAATGGAAAATCACTGATGAGCCTGTCCATAAAAAGGCATAAACTAGTCTAGTCTGATTTAAAAATTAAAAGTGTTTATAATTTTTAGAGAAAAACGTTTATTCT
Organism: Delia radicum; assembly: GCA_021234595.1. Classification (NCBI taxonomy): domain Eukaryota; kingdom Metazoa; phylum Arthropoda; class Insecta; order Diptera; family Anthomyiidae; genus Delia; species Delia radicum. The sequence goes on from CM037852.1 coordinate 90,842,752, forward strand.
TCTTATTAACCTCAACATTTCTAAATAAAAAAAATTGCTTTTATTTTGCAATTTGTCTCGATTTTCCATTGTTTCGGTGTTCCAATTCTTGGCACAATAAAATGGACATGGTTTTAAAATAATGCTCTAGAGCCCAAACGGAATAAGGCATCTTAAAGTTTATTATACCATATGAAAACAAAATAGGTTGGGTTTATTTTGACCATAGAGATTAATTTTTATTTAGCACACAAAATTTTGTTCCCCCAAGATGGAAACTTTTAAAAACTCTCTAATAATGTGAAAAATAAAAAAATAAACATAATGTAAAGATTTTAACGCCATTTTTCTGTTATTTATTATTAAGGCAAGAAATAGATGTTTTTTCTCAATTACCTAAAATCGAGAAAAAAAAATGCGTAAAAATATGTTCCTATTTAAAAGATGGATGCCAAATTCAATAACTTTATTTTTATTTTATATGCTATAAAGCTTTAGTTTTTGAAAAAAGCATTATTTTGAGTGCATATTGTGCATATTTTTCGTTTTAGCAACATTTTATGTGTGCCTATTTCACTTTTTTAGTTGCATGGAATTCCTTGCTCTATTTATTATATTTATGCAGAAAAATATCATACACATTTCATGCAGAATCATCTGAATCAGATTGCGAGCATATATACCAGGGACCAATGATTTCGGATCACTGTAAGTGTTCTTATCTGTTACACTCGCTGCACGCAATCATATTGAATTTGGTGGACTTTGGTGATGTGGTTTTTAGTAAAATTATACAAAAATGTTCATCTTAGTGTGAAGACGATTTGCTATGATTTCGTATCGACTTGGTTTTTTTCATAAAACTTCGCGGTGTTGGTTGTTCTTTTTGTTTTTTTTTTTTTATGAATTTTTTTGACCTGAGACTGACTGTTTTCCTTGACGAGAACGTTTTTTACCTTTTGAATCTGAAATATATGTTAGGGTTAAAAAAAACTTCTTTTGGGTATGCCTCGTTCCTATATTTAATTTTCATTATGCGATGAAAAATATATATATAGCCATATATATACACATATCTATACCCGTGTTTATACGTAATATGCATCATGGGGCGCTGTCTTTCTTGGGTCCCTCTAACATACTTTTTTGAAAATTGGTAATTTATTTGCAAAATAGAACTTTTTTGAAAAATTTCACTTCTTTTAAAAATTTGTACTTTTTTTTTTGCAAAAAGGGTATTTTTATTGAATAATACCTACTTTTTTGGAAAATGGTACTTATTTTGAAAACTGGCATTCTTTTTAGAAAAATGAATTTTTTTTTAATTGGTTGTTTTTGATAAATTGTACTTTTTAACACGCATCCGTAATTAACAAAAAGTTACGAAAGAGTCAATTTAATGCAACACCAGAAAATTAAAATGAATTTTTTTTTTTGTATAAATAGAACGTGCTTGATTCCTAAGAAGACAAGAATGGAGCAAAATTGATGATGAATAGGTTTTTTGTTAAAGTTCTGCCTATTATGGAGGCTCTAGCATTTCTAAAACTTCGGGTTCTGATTAGATCTTTAGCCAGATCGAAATACTAGTATCAACCTAGCTAATATGTTTGATTTGGTTTATTTTTTGTAAATATACGGAGGTTGAAAACTCGTTATAAATTGAAAATAACATAAAAATAATCTCGATGTATATAAAAACGTAAAACTATAAGAAATCTTTTTGTTTGTTTTTTTTTTATTTTGTTTCGCCTAAACAGCAGACATAACAACATGCGGTTTATTTTGTTTTTTTAGTATGTTTTTCGCTTTTATTGATGCAAAATACTAAAAAAAATTATTGAAATTTAGTGCAAAAAAGAGATTAGAACAAGATATAAAGATATAGAAAAAGTAGATATAAAGAATTCAGTGCGCTTTACATGTTTCGCATACAATGAAACGGTGCTCCGGACAAACTTTCTTTTTGCATTTGTTGCATTCGACAGAATGAATGTTGGCATTCCGCGCTTGTGGGCATATGTGGCACCTTGCGCGCTTCTTTGACGGCGTATGATGCTCCAATCGATGCCGCGATGGTCCACTTGTTTCCGGCACTTGTGACAGTGGTACAGGAACGCCACGAATTTCATTTGCCACCGAAATGGCAGACGTACTTCTCGGTATGCGCTCCCGCTGCACAACCTGTGGTACCACAAGCGAATGGCCAAGTTCCAGCAAAAGCAGGCGTGTTCTAAAGTTCTTTTTCGTATAATTCCAAAGTGGATTCAAGCTGATAAAGAGCACATATGCATTCAAAGCCGAGATGTCGAGCATGTTGCAAAAGACTACAACGGGCCATCGATTTACTTTACGCTTGCAGCGATAGGTCCCCACCATCTCATCCATTATATCCACTCCACATTTTGTTGCATTGTAAAACTTGAGTGATTCTGGTTTTTTTTGAACGTCGTTCTCAGCCACATTCTTTGTCTTGTGCATAGTGCTCAGCAAAGTTACAAAGCGACGTCTCTTTGTGACATAAGAAACCAAAGTGGCACCAAGACTGTGGTTGAATGCGAACTCCGAATGGTATAGTGGTTTCGTTTTCATTTCGAGTAATAGCGGAGGAAGTTCCTTGCGATTTTTGCGTATTGTGCCAACAATGGTCATTTGCCGTTGCATCAATTTCACTGCAAGGCCATTGGATGTGAAGAAATTGTCGCACGTCACATTTCTTCCATTCAGCCCTTCTGTGAGCTGCAAAACAACCCGTTCACCCTGGCTGATCTTGGGAGTACTATTAGGGTCTCGACCAATATAAACCTCAATATCATAAACATAGTATGTTTCAGCATCACAGAGCACCCAATGTTTGATGCCATATTTACATGGCTTCGAAGGAATGTATTGGGTGAATGGACAGCGGCCACGATAAGGAAACAATTGCTCACCAACAGTTACATTTGCACCTGGTGCATATGCCAATTTTAGCCGGTTAGCCCATTTATAAAATATAGTGCGAATCGGCGCTAATTTATCGTGATCACGAACATTTTGTATTTCTTTATCATCATCAAAGTGGAGACATCGAGTAATTGTTTTATATTGCTCTAGCGACATTGTCGCTGCGAATATTGGTCGTCCAGTTTTTGCATTCCACAACTCAGTAACACATTCACCATGTGACCGGTATACACCCGCAAGCAGCATAAGCCCATAGTAAGCACGCATCGTGCGAATATCCACATCCTTCCAGGTAGTTTCATATTTACGTGAGCCGTATAAGTTGGTCATATCAACAACAATTTGCTCAAAGGGCTCGATGAACAAGAGAAAAGTAGACAAAGGGTCGACGCAGCATGATCATGCAAACAAAGTCGGACCTAAAACAACCACAAAACAAGAAATCTCTATACCTCTATACATAACAAAAGTAAACGAGGCAATATGCTACCTGAAGTTATCCGAAATGAAGGGACTGTTTGGAGTATACAGTTAGGTTCTTTTAAAGAATATTGTATGGTCTTGTCTTTCGACAACAATGCAGTATTCGGTTGTGCTACCATGTTTTGACTGGCAATGAAGTCAACATCGCTCTCACTGCTCGTATAGGTATAATCAACATCACTTTCATTTGGTTCATAATCAATATCTTCTTCATCACGTCTATCAAAGTCTATATAACTATAATGCAGAAAGACTGCCACACAAACTCTCTAAATTAATTCTACAGAAAAAATTGTTCTGGGCTAAAGAGATAAGTAAAATTGATGAAGAGGTGAACGTTTGCTTTAGTACAGGGTTGTGTAAGTCTGAGTGGATGGCGAAAACCTGTGAATTTGTATCTAAACTTAAGGAAAAAAACCATAAAAAATTTGTGGAAAGTGCAACAAGGAGCGAAACTCGTATTTATAAATATTTAAATCCTGTTATGGGTTTTGGTTACATAATAGAAGAAAATCTTAAAGCAGCCGAAATATCAGCATTACTCAAAGCCCGTGCTGATGCATTGCCACTTAAGAAAAGGCTTTTTAATAACAACACTGGCAACGTTTGCAACCTGTGTAATACTGGAGAAGAAGAGGATATAACACATTTTATGGGAAAATGTCCAGTACTTAGAGAGTTTATGGTAAGGTTTTCCGGTAAAACACACTTTGAAAGAGAATATTTGATTAATTTATTAAATGGAGCCACATGTAGTTGGAAAAATCTAGCAAACTTTATAGAAGTTGCATTAAAATATAGAAAAAATTTGCTTATGGAATATAATAATTAACTATTAAAATTATATCAATAGTTTAAATTCAAAAGAATTAAAAGAAAATTATATATTTATTGTTAAAACACGTTTTGAAATTGAAATGTAGTATTATAGGCTGACGACTTTATGTCAGAGCCTTTTAAAACCTTTATTTTTAAAATTTTTTTATTTATAAAGTTTTCTAATCTAAATCTAATCTATCTAAATCAAAGTCTTCATCGATAATTTCTGTTTTATTATCGCGAGTAAAAAAATAATATATGGTCTAATGTTTTTTCATCTTAATATATATTATAATATGTGATTATATATGTTGTCATTAGTAGTCATATATTATTATATTTGTATTATAACGGTAACATAATGATATGTTTTTATATATTGATTTTTATTAAATTAGATATTAAACATACATGTCATACATTATCATTTACAACATAATATGTAATCATACATGGTGACATATAAGCAATATAAGTTAAGATAAAATATTAGATACTGTCTTATTAAGAAATATTTTTGTGTGTGCTTCTATATAGTGCCATATGTATAATACAACTTAAGATATAATTAGATATGACATTAAATGATGTAAGAAATGATAATAATTTATGGTTCTATATGAGTCATTCCATGTCAGACCGTACGATTTTTGCTAAAAACTGACTTTGATGTCTCCGATGTCTTTCAAAATTTTAGTACGTATTCTTCATTAAAAAATATTTTGCACGTGTTTCCAGAAAAAAATTAAAAATTTTTTTTCAAAAAGTTATGTACATTTGAAAATCGTCAAAATAGTGAAAAATCTTAAGACAGGACATCTTTTAAACTAATGTTTTTCTAAAACTAGTGAATGGATTTTAAAGTTTAATACCTTATTTTAAAAATTATTTTTTTTAATTTATTTTTTTTATTTTTAAAATTTGGTTTTTTTTACTTAATTTCTGTTTTCCACCAAATTTTTTTTTATGGAAACACGGGTAAAATATTTTTTAATGTTTAATACGTCTGGCAAATTTAAAGTAAATCGGAAGAGGTGATCTAAAAAAGGTGTTCGGTCTGACATGGAATGACTCATATATGAGACAATGTCAATAATTTTGTTTGATATTTTCTATGCGTTTAAGATATAATTAGGGGAAGGTGTGACAATTTGGGGAATGTGGGGCAATTTGGGACGTGGGGTAATTTGACACTTTGTAGTTTTTCCCATACTAATGAATTTTCAGAATTTCTAGCTATTGTGTCTGGTTGTTTTTTTATTACTTTTATATAGCAAATAAAAAAATCATACAAAAAAAGTTTCTTTTGGTGTTCTTGTTTTTTGAAAAAAAAAAATATTTTCTTTTACATTTTTAATCTCGAAATATAAAAAATTATTGTTTCATTATGTGTATTACGAATGACGTGTTGATTTTTTCAAATAATTCAACATTGTAAAAATAATGGCAATTTTTGTGACTTGGGTCATAATGTTGTAATTTGGAACTTGTGGGTGGGGTTTCTATCACATATTTTGTAAATTATTAACTTATTTGGACATTACGCAGCGGATGTACACTAAAAGAAATAAGTTAATAATACCTCTTATAAATCAAGTATTTTTCAGCAATTTTTTTTTGCTGAAATTATGTTTTCAGCTAGTTTTACTTATTTAGCACTTAACTGTTTTGAACTAATGTTTTACTAATATTTTACTAATGATTAACTAATTTATTTTGCTAAAATAAGCACATTAATAGTGTGGACTATAACCAGATTGAAAAATTTACGCAGAATGAAGTAGATGCCGTGGCATGTCAAGATGTAGTATAGAAGAGAAAAATTATACTTAAAATTATAACTCTTGTAAGAGATATAAAAAATCAACCATGGAAGATTTTTGTATCTGTTTTTCATACATAAAACATGATTGTGGATTAAAACAACTTAAATTTAGTGTTGTCAGCGGATTGTGAAAACAATTGTCTATTAATTAAATTAAAGACAAAATAAAGTATTTAAATTTAATAAAGATTAAATGTGTATTTGTAAACTAAATGTTTATAATAATTTTAATATAGTGTGGTCGAATTGGCAATTTGAAATTGCAAACAAATATACTTGCAGGTAGACAGTCTAAAGCGAAAAACATGGACACACATCTTATCAGTACATGTTTTAAGCAAGACATGTGGTTTCGTGAGAAAAAATGTATGGGAAAACATGTACAAAACATGTTTTGTTTCATAACATTTCCAAAACACTTCCAGTGGATTAGCATTAGCTAATTTTTGATGTTGCCTTTTTCTTATTGCATAAAAAGGGTTGTTTATGTCATATTTTGTTAGTTTTTTGTTTAGTTTCTAGAATTATCTAAGGCATTTGTCTTCCTTTAAAAGATGTCATAATTTATACAATCATTGATGTAAGTAGTTCAAAGATAATTTTGTTTATGTTATATATAATTATTTTTATATATTTTCAGATATTACATTAATTCATGTCGTCAGTTTGGGAGTATGAAATTTTTATATTTTGTAACTTATTGTAAATTATTTTTAAATATATATTTTTACGATTTTCAGCAAATTAACTGAAGTATAATTTTTCTAAAATTTTTTTGAGTTTTTTTCTGTCTACTAATATTCAGCCAATATTTTGTTCAGGATTTTTTAATTATTAATTAACTAACAAAGGAGGCATCCCGACCTGAACTCGCAGATACAAATGAACTTTGGATATATTTTAAAGGAGAAAAAAAGAGACACGTATTTTTTTTTAGCTGCCCAATCTTACGTTTAAAGATACAAAGTGGGGTTAAAATCCATTTGTTTTTGTTTGAAAACTTGCTTTTAATTTACGAATACTAGATTTATTTGATATCCATATTGTCCATATAGTGGACCTAGAGTTGCCATATTTTTGAATTAATATAGGGGGAAAAGGCTCTTCGGGAAAAATTCGCATATAAACCGAACGATTTTAAATATCGCAAAGGAGCTCAGACACCCCATCTAGAGGTTTAAATATTAAATGAAAAATAAATGAAAGCAAAACAAAAATTTTGGAAATGACCAATGAAACAATAATCAAAATTAATAATAAAATAATAGAAAAAGTAAACCAAATTAAATACCTTGGATTTACAATAGATAATAAATGAAACTTTAACGAACATTTCGAATATATTTGTAAGAAAATGAGTAACAAAAATTGGATATTTTTTCAGAAGAATTAGAAATTAAATCTCCACAATAATGGCAGTAAACAATAATAAAACCTAATTTTGAATTTGGCTCAACAATATACACATGCTGCACAGAATCACAATTAGAACACCTCAAAATATACAGAATAAGGCAATGCGATCTATTATAAAATGCAACTGATATACACCAATACGTACAATGTTGGACACCCTTAAATGGTTAAATATAAAGCAAATATTGAAATACGTACAATGTTGTACACCCTTAAATGGTTAAATATAAAGCAAAGATTGAAGCTCAATACCTTGATTTTTATAAAAATTAAAAATTGAGATGCTCCGGAATACCTTCGAGGCCAACCATATAGATGAAGAAATGCAGAATTCAAAGAACAACTACAATGCAAAGATCTCTTTCCTACAAATGATTTAAATTATTTGATTCGATTCCAAATGATGTTAAAACAGAAAGAAATAATACTGTATTTAAAAAAAAAATGTGTAATTTTTGTAAAAACTAATGAATCTTAAAATCACAAAATTTATATTTTAATGAAAATGTTAACGAGAATATAAAAGTATTTTGAATACTACTAATAAATAAAATAATAAAATTGCCATGTTGTTATTAGTTTTCTAAGTTTATTGAAGGAAATAAAATTAATTTAATATTAGCCATTAACATGAACAAGGTAATTTCTTCATATTCTTTTCTCCACTCTTGAAAGTCCTTGAAGGTCCTGGAAGCATCCTTCAAGGTCCTTGGGAATATCCTTGAAGGTCCTTGAAACATCCTTATATGTTTTTGACATTATCCTTGAAGGTCCTTACGTTATCCTTGAAGGACCTGGACATTATCTTTGAAGGTCCTCGAAACGTCCTTGTAGGTCCGTGATACTACCCTAGAAGTACTGTGGAAATCCTTGGAGACTCTGTAACGCAACCCAATAGAGAAAACGTGCCGTCTCCGGTCGTTGTCCTCACATGCATTGAAGAAACTATACTAAACGTGCCGTCCTCCTTCGAATAGAAGAAACTAGAGGAAGCGTACCGTCCCCGGTGGCTATCCTCACTTTAACGCAGGCCAAAAGAGGAAACGTGCCGTCACCGGTCGTTGTCCTTTCTTGAATAGAAGAAACCAGAGGAAGCGTGCCGTCCCCGGTCGCTGTTCTCACTTGAACACAGGCCAACAGAGGAAACGTGCCGTAGCCGGTGGTTGTCCTCCCTTGAATAGGTGAAACCAGAGGAAGGGTGCCGTCCCCGGTGGTTGTTCTCAGTTGAATAGAAGAAACCAGAGGAAGGGTGCCGTCCCCGGTCAATGTCCTCCTTTGAATAGAAGAAACCAGAGTAATTTGACTACACGGGTTGTCACACCTCCAATCTCTCTCATACTCTCTCTCTCTCTCTCTCTTTGGGGTAATTTTATAGTGATAGTTATATAAATAAATTAAGTTTTATAAATTTGCCTTTCACTCTCGGTCACTAGATCAAACAAATTTCTGTGACGATCCCTACCACCGCGAGCTTACCCCAGCAACCGGAGGAAACTCGTTGTTACAAGATGTAACTTTTTTTGATCGGGATGTTATGTTTTGGTAAAAAAAAATATTTTTTATCACGATGACACTGAATTTTTTCCTCATCCAATTTTATCAAATTATCAAATATTTTATTTAATATACAGTGGAGCACGGTTATAACGAATTCGAAGGGACCAGACAATTTAGTTCGTTATGAGCAAAGTTCGCTACTTTTCCAAAAATTAATGAAATTATAGGATTTTTTTAATTTTCCTAGTTTTAAAATTGTTCTTTGTTATTTTGAAACAATTCTTCTATTAAATTACGTTTCATACAAATTTTAATTGTTTTCAGTAAAGTTTCAAGTACAAAGCTGAAGTTTTTAAAATTTGCAGCTCATTTTTCATTTAAAAATCTTTTTATAAGCGTAAAAATTTGTATCAAAATTCGTAAAAGGGTCCAAAAAATTAGTTCGTTATATAAAAAGTTCGCTATAAACGATGTTCGTTATAACCGTATTGTTTTGTATGAAATATGTTAGTAAATGCATTGGGACCAAAAAAATCGTTCGTTATAAAAAAAGTTTGTTATAACCGTGTGGAACATGGTTATAGTTCCACAGTAATAGGATATAATACACGAAAAAATTATAAGACACAAAATGTTTTTAAATATATTTTTTGTCGAGGATGCTATTTGCTTATATTGTTAATTTATTATTAATAGTGTTCATAAATAGAGATTTTTTTTAGATTAGATTAGATCAGAAGGCACTATGAACCGCTACCAATGTAGGTCTTTTGTGCTGCCTAAAGTTACCTACAGATTCAAGCTACCTATAAAGCCAATTATCCTATTAGGCAAAATGTTCACGATGTCGGAAGGCGAAATGAAGCGATCACCTAGAAACCTAAGTCTCCTATCACAAAGCCTGGGACATTCGCAGAGAACATGCTCCGAGGTCTCAGACACCATCTCACAAAACCTACACATATCCGTGTCCGATTGACCCTTCTTGTGCAGATGGTATCTGAGATTACAGTGCCAAGTTAAGTATGACGCCAGGGTCCTCAAACCCCCCCTTTCAAGCGACAAGAGTCGATTCGACCCCCTACTGGAAAAAGAGACCAATCTTTTAGCCTGGCGCTGACCAGGAGAGTTTTCCCAGTAACCAGAGAATTCAGACTCTCTCCATGCCCTGAGCCTTTCCCTAACATACCCCGCAGGTATTCCACAGAATGGTTCAGGTAAAGCACGCTGGAAGCCTGGTCCAAAGACGCCCGCACCCGTGTTCCCATTCGACTGCTTAGAGCCATCAGTGAACCACACCTGAGAACCATCTTCCGGTTCCCAGGATTGAATAAATAGAGATAAAAGCACTTCCTTTTATGAAATAAACTAAAAAAGGACATTTTTAATATATAATTTTAAAAAAAGTTGTAAAGAAATATTTATAATGTAGAAAATTAAAAACTCAGTATATTTTTTACATACACGATTTTAAAAACTGTATGAGGAGTTAAAATAGTTTATTGGTTCTCTTTTATTAATTTACACGCAATAAAAACTTCATGAAATGAGTTTTTAATTTTTAAAGGATATTTTGTAATTTTTTTCGCTTTTGTGTTTTCATGGATCAATAGTTCAGATTGGCTTTGTTTTCCAAATTTAATTTATGTATATGTTAGAATTTACTTCTTTAAGCAACATAAGCTCTTATTTTCGACTCCTTCATGCCACAACTAGAATGTTCTATAGTCTTAAATACCACTATCTTTAATTGGCACAAGCTAGGATTGTCTTCATTAGAAAAAAATTCCAAGCTATTTTGAAACTTGGGTGACTTCAAAGGAAGTCTTTCAGCTTAAAAATTGATAGGACTTAAGTCATTGAGATTTGCAATTATATCAGATGGCTTTTTCAGATCGCGAAATGTAGTATTCAAAAAGAGAGTTTTTCCTTAAAGTGAATTAAGTATATTATTTTAGTATTTTTAAAAATCATATTTTTTATCTAAATGAAGCGGTTTTCACTTCATATAAGGTTTTTTACATTTCGGGTGACAAAAGTCACTTTTTCTAGAATAATACACATTTATACACTTGTATGTATTTTAAGAAATAAAACTTCAAATATAATTTTTCCAAATTGGAGTTTCCGCACCATTCTGAAAGTTGCAAAATACAATGCTTTGGAATGTTAAAAGTTACTATCCTTTTAGTTGTATAAAATCGACTGGCAAAAACGCCTAAAATAGCTTAAAGTTACAATTTCCTTCAAAAAAATCGATTCGCACTAAGATTTCTTTTTGTAATTTTTATATGGAATGCAGTATTTTTTGGAAACATTGAAACTGTTTTTTTATAGCAACCCACAATACGATATATTTTCAGAATGTTTTAATTTAATTTATTTGCATCGCAATAAGCCACTTAGGCTATGAATTATTTCTTAAGTAAGCTAAAAGCATGTGCCTAAAAGTAACAGGTGTTGACGTGAAATTTTGCAAATGGTATGGTAAGTAGTTCCAATCCCTACAAGTTCTAATAATGAAAGATTAAGCAAAGATCCTACATGAAATAAGGAGTTCAACAATACGTGGGGTTGTAGTATATCTAGTGAGTGTAAATCTTCAAAATAAATAACACGGCACTTCATAGAACATTATCTTATAAAAGAATAACAAATTTCTTAACCGCAAGTAGTCATTAAATGAACAACCCAGAAATCTTTTCACAGACGCAGAAACATGATCACGACGACCAACACCATACACAAATCTCACAATTCTTTTAACAATAAGTTCAATCCTAGTCAAATTATATCCCCCTATGCCATAATCAATCTCGATGCAATAATTGACATGAGACATTAACAACGCATACACTGCACTATACTTTACCACCAATGGAAGATGTAACCCACAACTATATAATTTTCTACGCCCTAATGTAACTTTAGCGGAGATGGAGTCAATATGCTGGCCGAAATTCAGACAATCATCAATTATCACACCCAAGCACGTAAGTGATTGGACAAAATCAACTTTTGTACCAGCAAAATGTATTTCCGGATAATCTGCTCTGCTATAACGGGTAGCCTTTGTCTTGGTAGGTTTAATAGAAAAATCGTTGCTAATCATCCAGTTATTTAGCCTATCAAGTGTAAAACTAATTACCGCTGCCAGTACCTCAGGAAATTCACTGCAGTTACCAAATAGCAATTGAATATCATCTGCAAATATGAATGACTTAACCAAGCTTGGATCCAAGCAATCAACAATATCATTTAAATAAAGTAAGAATAAAATAGGCCCAATTACCGAGCCCTGTGGCACTCCAGCATGTATGAATAATACTACCCTCAATACCATTTACTCTTACAAACTGCGACCTTACTTGCAAATAAGAATGTATCAATTTACAAGCCAAGTTTTCGTTTCAATTTCCCAATAAGAATGGTGTGATTTAGACGATCAAAAGCTTTTTTAAGGTCTAGAGATACCAGTACACAGTTCCTATGCTCATTCAAATGCTCCTAATGTTTTGTACCTTAATTCGGGTTTGGTGGTTTTTGAGGCTGATGCAGTTGCTTATATAATTCATACATTAACTGATTTCATATATTCCGATGATATTGCAACATTACATACACTGCAAAAACCGCATTATTTTAAAGTACTTTTGTTATTAAAAATTATCAAACTTAAAACAAACATTTTGTACGTTATAACTATTTCTTTCAATATTATGTCTTTAGTTATTAAAAATTTAAAAATAAAATACCGGGAATACGTACCCAGTTAGAAATTGACGATAGTACAAAAAACAAAGCATTGTCAGAACGTTGGCTAACAGTAATACCAAAGAAAAAGCATTGGGAAAGCACTGATTTTGAACGCTTTGGCAACATTTGCTAAAAGTGTCTTGCCTATACCTGCATTATAAAATTTACAACTGTTGAAGAAAAACTACCACTGCACACTGGTTGCACTTCTATGAAGGAGAGCGACAAAAATAGTTAGAATTAAGATATCATCTTGAAATTTACACAGTATATTTCTGATGATATAAAAACGACATCCTGATTAAATGGGCGTGGTCGCTTGCTCCCAATGCCCATTTTTTATATTTCTGTTAATAAGATATTCATTAAAACGTATGTTTGTTTTTCGGCATATGCAATTAAGCACTTTATTGTTATAAAATTAGAGATAACAAATACATTTTTTAAAAATGTTTAAAAATATAAAAAAAAAATATTTCATATGTACCTACAAAAAAATTTTGTTTTTAAATTTGCTACTCTTGCAGCAATTCAATTGCAGTTTTTAATAACGTACTTTTCTTTTTACATGGCAATTTCTCTTAGAGGAACTTAAGAAATCAGATGTAGGGCGTCCACGTTTATTACCTTTTAATGCTTCTTCTTTAGGTGACGAAGATATGGTGTTCAGTCTTAAAGAAACGACTTCTTTGGTAGTCAGCCAGTCAGACTGCTTTTTTAAAACCAGTGATTTTATGCGATTATTTTTTTTTCAAATGTAAACAATTCTGTCGCATAAATATTGGACACGTTTCAATAATTCAGAAAACGCACCTTCCTCGCATTCAAAATCAATGTATTTGACAACTTCGTCGAACACTTGCTGGGCTTTCACCGAATTCGAACCTTTTTAGAGCACCAAATCTCAAAAACTGACAGGCGAGAAAATATGCATTGACGGGATGTTTCTATATAAAAAAAGTACAAAATACCTTTCAATAACAACAAAAATATCACTCTGATTAAATCAAACAATATTCGTTACATATACTAAAAACACATTAAACACAGAGGTTGAATTAGTATATTCAATATATAAAAAAAAAGATGCAAATTCATGCACCTGAATAAAACATAATCTTAAACTGAATACATCTGTTAACATTTACAAAATAATTCGGTTAGTCAGATGGAGTCTGAAACTATTTAAAACTCTATGTAATTTTTACGTCAATTAGCAAACCATGTAGAAAAAAGTACTTCTTTAAAATCTGTATTTTACTAAAACAACAACACAATTTATAAACTTATTTTTTCTTAAAAACAATGCCAATACCATTTACATTAATTTCCATTTTTAATAATTTTAGTAAGCACTTTAATAAACTTTATTTTAACAATTGAAGTTTCACTTTGTTTTCTTTGTTCTTTTAATCAACTTTTTACTTCTATGAATATTCACACTTTAGTTGTTTATATTTCAAGACTACCGTTAGAAATTATCAAAACAAATTAAGAAGAGGGAAATTGGATGACATTAGAGCCTATTTAATTTGCTAAAACGCCAATATATTAAGACAACTTTTTTATTTTTGTCGTATGGGCGCAACCACTGTGCACTGGCAAAACATCAGTTAAAAAGTGATTTGCAAACGTTTTCAGAAAGGAATTTGCCAATACTTGTTTTACAAAATTTACAACTGTTTATGAAAAACAATCACTGGCAAAACATCAGCTAAAAGTGATTTGCCAACGTTTTCTAAAAGGTCTTTGCCAGTACTTGTTTTACAAAATTTACGACCGTATATGGAAAATTCCTGCTGGGAAAATATCGTTTGAATGTGTTCTAAAAGAGTTTATAGAAAGTGCCTCACCAGTACTTCATTTACAAAAATTAAGACTGTATATGAAATAATACTACTGGCAAAACATTGGGTTACAGCGCTTTACCAACACCTGCTAAAAAGGCTTTGCCAGTACATGTTTGATAAAATTTACGACCGTATATGAAAAAATACTTCTGCCAAAACATTGGTTTAAAGTGCTCTACTAACGTTTGGAGAAGTGCTTTACCAGAATTTATTTTACTTCCCAGCAAAAAAAAATCTTACAAAAAGTTGTTTAAAAACCACTACACATATTGAAGCCGAGAGACGTTGAAATGCGATTTTGTCGGAAATGCTGCTTGAACGCTACAAAAAGAAGTAATTTTTGCATTGTATTGTTACTGGTGATGAAAAATGGATACATTACGATAACACAAAGCACAAAAAGTCATATGTAAAGCCCGGTCAACCAGCCAAATCAACGCTGAAGCCGAATATCCATGAAGCCAAGGTAATGCTCTGTATTTGGTGGGATCAGAAGGGTGTTTTATATTGAGCTGATGAAATCGGGTCAGACGATCACAGGGGACCTGTACCGAACACAATTGATTCGTTTGAATAGAGCAATCAATGAAAAATGACCAGAATATTCGACCAGACACGAGGCCATAATCTTCCATCATGACAACGCTCGGCCACATGTTGTAAGAACAGTCAAAAACTATTTGGAAGTTTTGCCTCACCCGCTTTATAGCCCAGACCTTTCCCCTTCTGACTACCATTTGTTTCGATCAATGCAGAACACCCTTACTGGAATACGCTTCACTTCAGAACAGGGTATCAGAAATTGGCTTGATTCATTCTTTACCTCAAAATCGGAGCAGTTCTTTTGGCGCATATGCTACCAGAAAGATGGGAAAAAGTAGTGGCTAACGATGGACAATACTTTGAATAATGAATGCACCAATTCATTTTGTTATTATAATAAATGCATTTTTAAAGCAAAAATATCGACATTATTAACTTGTATACCCAATACAATATTTTTTTTTAGTTTTATTGTAATTTTTTTATGAAATTGTAAAAAAGGCTTTTCACATGATTAATTGATATGCATAGAAACATAATATGTAAATTATCAAACTTGCAATTAAGAATTGGAAGAGTTCCAAGAGCTGATTTGGATCGTTTATAAGACACATGCAATATTTTCATGAGGAGGATAATTCAAAATAACTTACAACAAAAGAAATAAAATAAAATTTCGGCGGTTTTTAAAATTTTGACAAAAATAGTTTTGTGCGGTAAGTAGAAGCGATTGAATACTGTGGAACTACTAACTAGATTTCTTAATTTTTTTGAAAACGTTCTCATACAAATTCAAGTAGCAAATTAAAAATAAGGGAATTTAAATTCTTTTTTTTATTAAAACCCTGCAAAAAATAGTGCTTAACCAGAAGCAGTTTTGAAATGCATTATTTAATTACCGAGCGCTTACAAAGCAAATACAGAAGGCATGATTTTTGCTCAAGATGTTCCACTTGGTATGTCTCTTTTTAGCAAGGGAAAGTGCTTTTTCGTGCCTTCGTAGAAAACGAAAAACACCTTTTTGACAACATTAATGCTTCATTGTATGCATTCTTTACTGTTTCATTCTATGCATTATAATGCCTACAAAAAAAAAAAAATTTTGTTTGGTGCCGCTAATTCTATGTTATAATTTGGTCAATTAGTCCGCAAGACGTCATGGTTAGCTGTCAAAATCGCGAAGCTACGTTCAGGTTTGTATCGATCGGTCATAATCTAAAAAATGCATTTTATTATACTTAATGTCATTATAGTCAATTAATTTCTTTGATTAAATGATAATATCGATATGCCGTCGTCGAGAAGGTGTTGTGTAAATAATCCAAATACATTTTGTTACATTTGTGGTGAATATGTAATAAAAAAGTTTAGAAAACCTATAACAGATGCAGTGAAGAAGACATACGTTGATTACTTTAATATCCTTGCGAAATCTCGAAAACTACACGTAGCATTAAAAAAGTAAGTATCAATTTTTTATCAGGGTACCGAACGTACTTGAAATCTGTTTTATTTTTAGCGGCACCAAAATCATTGTAGGCCTGTGTTATTTACTGCATCAAAATAATGCATTTAGGAAAGCACAACAAAATGCCTTCCCTAATTGCTTTATTGTATGCAAGACGGTTATTGTATGCAAGACGGAAGCATACAAATGTCGTTACTGCTCACCAAATCAATGTTCTTTTTTGCTAGAAAGTGATCATTTAAAGTTTTATATAAATTATTTGTGTTTTAAACACATTTTTTTTTAACTTCTATGTAAATATTAAACATTTCATTTTAATGAACTTTTAAAAATTAATAAAGTTTCACTGGAATGAACGAGCTAATGAAACCTTTCATTAAATTAATGTAATGGTATACCACAAGGTTCGCCATTATCGGTAATTTTGTTTCTAATCGCATACAACAAACTCTGCTCAATTATAGAAATTAATAAGGAAATTGATTTTACAGCATACGCTGACGATTTTAACTTAATAATCAATTCAAACAAAGCTAAAAATCCAGTTATTAACCTAGATATTTTGTTTAACAACATCATTTAAAATGCCTTGGCATTTATTTGGATCAATATCTTTCCTTTGAACGTCATATTAATCATATTTCTAGTAAGGTTTTTATTATACTTAGAAGGTTGTATTCTCTTAGCTATTACATGCCAAGGCATATAAAACGTCGAGTAGCTTATGCTCTTCTTATGTCAAATATAAATTATGGTATAGAAGTTTTTGCAGGTTCACCACGTGGTAATCTTGATAAACTTGAAAGGATATTTAATAGAATTTTAAGGTTTGTTTACACCTTTCGACTTCGTGATCATGTTACAAATTCTGCAATTGACTTTTTAGGTTGTACATTTGATAATTATGTTGTTTTACGTACTTTGTTATGTTTTTTCAAAGTATTAAAATATGGTGTACCATTTGATTTATGTAATAACTTTAACTTTCTACCTTCCACTAGAATTTTACAGATTGATGAACCTCTTATCCGTTATGAAATTTTTGCTCGTTCCTTTTTGATTAGAATAGCTAGAAAATGGAATTATTTGCCGTTAGAACTGCGATACTTTTCGACTTCTATTAGCATTTATAAGAAAAAATTATTAACGTATCTAAACCTCTAGCTAGGACCATTTAATTTCCTATTATTGAATTTTAAATAAAATAAATATTAGAGAGGATGTTGTAGGGAACCATGTATAAATGTAGATAAATATGTAGGTGATATTTTTAGAAATAAGGATGTAAATATATGACATAGTTATTTGCTTAAAATGTATTTACTTTGTAATACTTTATTTTGGCCATGAAGGCTTCTTGTATTACCTGTTGAATAAATAAATAAATAAAAAGTTGGTGTGACGTATCCGGAGCATCACTCTCCACATCTAAATGCAAATTTATACACATATGTCGGAAAAAGACCTGTAAATGCAGCGTATCTGCCTCAAATTGCCAGCTCACTGAAGTCGACAATTTGCGGTTACTTGGGGTATACATAAATAAAAGATATACATGGGAAACACATATAAATAATTTAATAAAATCTTTAAATCGACCACTTAACATTGTCAAATGCCTAGCAAATCAAAAATTCAATTGTAATATAAAAAATTTAGTGTCAATTATAAACGCACTGATAATATCAAAAATAAGGTATTCCCTACCTTTCTTTGGGTTCTCTTCCAAAGCTAAGTTTAACAAAGTTAACACAATAGTGAATTCGGCAGTTAGAAGCTCTCTGGGTGCTTTTAGATCCACCCCCTGCAAAAACATGCTGTATGAATCTAACATACCCGCATTACAAACCCAACTAAATATTACGTTGACCAAACTATCTCGTACATTTTGTAACAACCCGAATAAAGCACTAAGCCTTATCATGCACAAGATAACTAAAACAAAAAGAATTCCAAAATTTCCATCAATTTTATCTAGAATTAAAAAAAACTGCAACAGTCTGGAACTGAATATAAAGCCCCTAAAATCCAGTCCCATAGAATACCCGCCTTGGCTACTAAACCAGAACAATATAAACCTTACACTTCACACTTTTAAAAAAGATCAACACAACCACATACTATTCCAAACTCTGTTCAAAGAAATTCGGGAAAATCTACCTTTCCATAGATTCATTTTTACAGACGGATCAAAATCAGAAAATTTAGTAAGTTATAGCGTTACAACTGATAAGGACACCATCAGAACTTCACTTTTACCATCATACAGCTCAATCCTCTCTGCAGAACTTATTGCAATTTACCAAGCGGTTAAATTTGTTGAAAACAAGAAACAAAAATATGCAATATGTTCCGACTCTTTATCCGCATTGAAAATGATATTAAACATATCCAACAACAATCCGTATGCTTCTTACATAAGAAACTCGTTAGTCCATAGACCAACTCATTTAACCTTAATTTGGACCCCAGGTCATTGCAACATAGCTGGAAACGAATATGCTGACAGAGCAGCAAAAAATGCACTACTATCCCCCTAGTAACTACGAGTAATTATAACACAAAAGACCTTCATAAATACATAAAGAACTATTACACAGAAAAAGACAAAACTTTTAATTTGACATCAAACTGGTATAAGGTCATCAACCAGGATAGGATCAATATAAAACAGTTTATTTATGGGGACATTAACAAACTAACCAGAAGAGACGTAACCAAATTCCTAAGAATTCGTCTAGGCCATACCAGATACACACATGGTCCCCTTCTTAAGATCCCTAACATACCAAGATGCAATTGCAATATAACATATCCTACCTCACCCGAACATTTCCTATCCCACTGCCCACAACACCAACACATAAGACAAACAATTTTTAAGGATAAAAATCCCATAAACCTCATCTCTGATCCTAGCTTTGATAACATTAATGCTGTAATTGATTTTCTTAAGAAATCCAACATCTATAATTTTATTTAGAACTGCATTTATTTAATTTAAGACGAGCTGAAAGCCTTAGTAGCTATTGCTCTTTATACTACAAATTAGCTTATAAATTTTAGATTGTAAGTTAATTCTAAATAAATAAATAAAATAAATTAATGTTTAGCTAAGAAGAAAAACATCGAAAAAAAATTTATTTAATTATAATAAAAATAAAATCAAATCGTTTCATTTTGATGCGGTTTAGTTTTAAATTAATGGTATTTTGAAAGCCATTTAAAATCAATTTTTGGAAGTAGAAATTCAGCATATACTGCTTCTATCATATGCACTTTAAATTGCATTCTCGAAGAATACATTCGTTTTATTTTTGCTGCGTATGGGACCATATCAAAAATTTTCGTAAAACCAAATGCATGATCAAATTATATGTGGTCATATGCGCCATCACATACTTCCATATTAAGCTATATAAATATAGCTTTATATGATTGTATATGAAGGTTTTTACTCGGGAACATAAACAAATACAGCAATCCTGAAAAATCCCGGGATCGGGATTTGCAACATCACAAATACCGAAATTTTCTGGTATGTGATGAATTTCACTTTCGATCGAAATCAAAAATTTTAATGTCATTATTTCGCAACAATTTAATTTTAAACAACATTTAATATAATAAATTGAAATATTTCATTTAACTAAAATGATTAACAAAGGTTTTATTCTATTATGTATTTTCTGAAGCAAATTAAAATCGATTGCATTTTCAATTTCGATCGAAAGTGAAATTCATCACATACCATATTAAAATATCTATCCCGATTGGACGCCGACCAAAATTGTACTTAAAATGAGTCTAGAGGTCGCATCGTATCATAAATCATAAAAAAATTAAAATCCTGAGGAAATTTCCTTTCATTTGAATACCCACAATGATCATTTGGAAGACTACCCTTAACACAAGATTGAAAACAAAAAATTCAATTCCAGAGGGGGTAATACTTATTTTTTTAGGAATGTCCGACAAAGTGCATTTTTAGGCTTATTATTTAATTCTAGAGACGCGCACTTACTTTTTTTAGGAACACCCTATGAATGTGCACCTTAGTCCAAATATCTACATAAATAATTAAAGAAACTTACCATCTGATGAGATATTATCCAAATTAATATCATTTGGTGCCACACTAAATGGTGCTATTATATCTTTTTGATCCGTATCCACATTTGTATCGATTAAATCTGCAGTTGGCATTTCTTGTTCATCTTTTTCATCTTCATCCGATTCATCTTTAAAAACATCTACCGCACATTCAACTGTCATACCAATGTCTTTTGACTCCGTTACGTCAACATCATCATTATTCCAAGCATCATCAAAATTGTATTCCTTCTTAAGATTAACTTCCAAAAACTCATTACGCAGTGTACGTTGCTTTTCCGCCACTTGTTGCGAATATCGATGAAACTCTTCCAAATGATCATTGCAATCTTGGCATATAGCAGTGGATACTATATCATCTGGTTTTATCTGAAAATGTATTATAAAGAAAAAAAAAAATTCAAAGATACCAATTATGTCCTCCATTTTTTTTTTTTTTATACAACTCACATCGATTTCGAGATACTTTTTAATAATTTTGACCATATCTATAGCTTCTGAAGTAGTGCATAAACTATCATATAAACTAATGTTATATTCATTTGGAATGTCTTTTAAACACAAACGGCAAATCATTTTTATCAAAATTCTTTTAATTTTAATAAAAACTTGTCGAGAAAAAATTAAAACTTTTTTCGTATGTGTATATTTCAGGGATGATAAATGTGATTTTCAAAAAAGTACTAACCAAAAAATTGTACTTTTCGATCCACATGGTACCAAAAAAAAACTATTTTAAAAGTTAAGGCTTTTAAACGAAAAATATGAGTTTTATGATTTGCTTGAATTAATATGCTCTCAAACGATGTTTAATAATGTGCTAAAAATGGGAAAAATAAGAATATAATTTTTGCAGGCTATCATTACTTCCGTGTCTCCCATTGATTGAGTTTATAAATTTAATTTTTTATCGTGACACCGTTTTATGCAATGTTCAATATCTGTGTCGTTTTCGACAAGTTTATTATTTAGCTTTCACAATTGTGTAGAACAACTGTTTTCTTCTATTTTCAAAGTATAAAAGTGACACGATGAGGCCAAAACATTAAATATTTTTCACTTTATTTTTTGCGTAATAAGAATCAGAAGCCTTCCAGTATGACAAAATGTTGCACAAGAATATTGGGTGAACAAATTTATGTCCAAATATTGAAATTTAGGTAAATTATTTACTTAGCCATAGGATTACCATTGCATTACATAGAACCATACCAAGAACTAAAGTACTTGCGTTACTATCCCTGGTATAATACCTTCTTTTTTGGCCGTAGCACTCACTCTAGAGTGATAGTTTAAGGTAGTGTAGAACATTTTAGTACCGGGTAATTTAATCATTCATTTTCGAGTATGTTCACAACAAAAGCGTAAACTAAAGGCGAAAATATTTTCCCATTAGCTGAATTTACATTTACCCTCGAAATCCAGTTAAAACTAGATTTCGATCATATGGTATTATTTAAAATGATAAACGCAACGCAACTACTAACAAAATTTAGCGTTTTATACAAAATTTATGGTCAAATTTTTTCGCTTTTAGTTTTAACTTTTAAAAAAAAATTTCACATGCATTGAAACGCTGAAGTTCGCCAGTAGCCGAGCGAATGGGGAAATATTTTCGCCTTTAGTTTTAGCTTTATTGTGAGCACTTTCGATTATGAACGTTCTCCAATCGGCCTGAGTGCGGTTGAAGAATTTGTAGTCGGATATTTCGACTCCATACAAAATGATTTTTTTTATTATTGTCAAAACAAAAAAAAAATCAAACCCTGCTTAAATATTTTTTACAGTCGAATTTTTATTTATGATGATAAATGCAGTTGTAAAATTGTTGACAAGTTGTGTTTTAGAATTCGACTACGGCAACCGTAATAAGGCCCATTACTTTAACTGTTGTATTGTTAAATTAAAATATTTTAATGGATAACAACTACTACGTCATTTGTTAAAATAAATATTAACAGAAACTACACTCAAAAAGGTTTGGCAGTAGAATCTACTGAAAATTACAGTTGAAAAAAAAAACTAAATTTTGTTAAAAAAGGCAATTATCTTTAAAATAACTAAAAATTCAATTGTTTATAACTGCTGAAAAACAACTAATAAATGTAGTAAAATTAACTTTAAATTTTTTACTACAAACATTTTGAAACAACTGTAAAAATAGTTAAAAAACTAGTATTTTAACAGTTATTTTTTAGGCATTTTCATGAAATAATATATTTTTTTTAAATTACAAACGTTGCGATTTACAATATTCTTTAAAATTAAATTTTTGTATTTTTTTAGTAAAAACATATTTTTAGTGTTTTTGTAATTGTTGGGTTAACCCACCCAGCAAACAATCTGGTCCGTTTATGTGCCGTTTTCGGTACAGCATAGTCGGATCCGGAGTCCGTTTCCGAACCGTTTTCCGGATCAGTATACGGACCAGAAAACGGATTAAAAGGAACATCGAATACGGATTCGAATCCGTTGCAAGTCCGTCAATGACGGACCGTTTACGGACCGTTGGGTCGTGTTAAAACCTGACTCAAATCCGTTTAAAGTCCGTCAAATACGGACCGTTTCCGGACCGTTTTGTCGTGCTGAAAACGGATGATTCCGTTTTTTACGGATATAAAACGGACAGTAAACGGATCGTTGAAAATACTTATTTGGTCCATATTCCAACCATTTTTTTTACAAAAAACTCAATGGATTTTATTTTTTTTTATACATTTATTAATTTATTTGAAAAAATATTAAAATATACTTCATTTAACTTTAATTAAATACGAAATTCGCCACAGCTACTTTTTGTATCCAGCTTAGCAGCATCAAGAACATTTGTGGTCGATAATATTCAAAATCTAAAAGGAAAAAAGAATTTATTATTTTAGTTTCAAGAGATAGTAAGTTTTCTTGGAATATATTTTTTTTATTTAAAAAAAAAAATTGATACTTACTTTTTCGATGCAGTTTTTTGTTTCCACCAAGAGCATCATTGTTAGTTTGTGGCCCATTATTGAATCAGATATCTACATGTAAAAAATATTAAGTGGGGTTTAAAAACGATGAATTCTATGAACAAATATATTTTTGTTTGCAATCTCATTTGAGCGTTTTAAATTATATAAATACTTACCATCTAACGTATGCAATGCATATTATGCATGCTATCTGAATTTATTTGGCGCCCCGATCTTTTATATTATCTACTTAATTTTATTTTAATAAAACAAATTGAAAAAAATTGTTACCGATTGTGACTGACTTGAAACGGATGAAAATCGGTGAAGTCCGTATTAAACGGCACGAAAACTGATATCCCCAAACGGACTAAAAACGTGTTTTCGAAAATCCGATTAAACGGTCCGAAAACGTACCGTAAACCCCGGATTCAAGAATCCGTACATGCCGGAGAGTCCGTAAAAATGTTTCTTGGGCAGCTTAAGAATTTATTTTTCTGTAAAAAAAACTTATTTTTTTTTATTCAGAAAATTGCTTATGGCTACCCATATTATGGCCAGCATGGTTGCCGAATTTAAAAATAATTAATGCGCCTATTACAAAAATAATTTGTTTTAATAAACTGTTTCGTTATTTTTTTTATAGTAGCTTTATAGTTGTTTTAATTGAGCTATAAAGAAAGAAATTTGAAATTTTAGTTTAAAATTAGACGTTTTACATTTTAAAGTAAATTTTTTATTGATGCAATTAAAACTTTAATTGACCTTTATAAAAATATTAACAAAGAAACAATTGAGAATTTGATAAAATATCTAGAAAATTTACAATCCCATTTACACAATCGAAATTTATAGCCTACAAGGTTTATATATCATATGATCACATTTTTCCAATAATTTATTCAAACCGGGTAGCTTTTCTTCATCCTTTTTAATGCTACGCGCACTGCTTTGTATTTTCTTTTCAGCGGCACACATTAAACGATCCTTTATATATTCATCCATATCAAAATTATACTCAATAGGTTGTTCATCTTGAGGATTACGCGTAGAAGCAGTATCTAATGCTTTAATTATAAGACTAAGGAGAGCATGTGATAACTTATGGCATACTTCATATTCGCTGCCCTCTTTGGTATTATAATATATGGCAGCCTGATTAGTGGGTTGAACACCAATTGCCAAGAGTATATTACAAAATATACCACGTTGCATGCGAGCATAAGGATCCACCAAAGTAGGTGGTATACGCATTGTTGTAGCTAGTTTCGCTATAAAATTGGCAAATTTATTTATTAGCACATTTAAATATTGAGTACGACATTGACGTTCCAGTTTGGTAAGCATTTCATAGTATACTTCCTGTCTACGTTTTAGAATATCTTCTTTTTGACGATCTTTTACTTTTTCAGTTCGTATAACTTGTTCAAGTTGTCTGTAAATCAATTTTTATATTGATTAAACAAGGGAATCAAATAAAATTCGAAAGTGTTATACGAAATTTCGAAAGTATTATACGAAATTCGTGTAATCTATATTATACAGTGAACCCTCAAAAACGTGAACTAATTTTTGCAAGGGGTTGTCGCGTTTTTGATTTTTTGTTCACGTTTGTGATTGGAATTTTTTAAACTATTTTACTACAGAATTCACTTAGAATAAATCCTATTCCAAGTACTTCAGAACCAATATTATATTGATTATTTTACAAAAGAATATGAAAAGATTTTGAATATTTTTCTCCTGAAAAATTCTAAATTCAAACATACATTTTTAGACAAAATTTTTAAATATTCAGACACTTGCATATAGAAAAATATTAACATTTTAAGAAATTTTTAATATAAAAAAACTTTCTGATTCTGGGACTTTTTTAAAAGAGACCAAATTCAGAATCCAAGACAATTTTTGCATACCCAAATTATTGATTTTAATACGTTTTTGATATTTAACAGTTCTTAATTTCTAATACATTTACTATAAAAATAACTGCTAAATTCTATTTAAATTTTATTCTATACGTTTTCAAACAATTTTGATATAAAAAATTCTTAAATTCGGAGATACAGGAAAAAAAAGTTAATGCGTTTTTCTGTTCACGTTAGAAAAGGTGTTTACTATAAGAACGTGGTGAAATTATTATTCGGGGATTACCCAAATTACTAAAATATTGAAGAAATAGAAACATTTCTTATAAAAAAAATGTGTTCACGTTATAGAGCTATTGAACTTTGTTTACGTTTTGGAATAGTCAATGAAAAAAAAGTGTTCAAGTTTCTGGGACATTCATGTTACTGGATGTTCACGTTTCTGCGAGTTCACTGTAATTCAAGGTATATGTGTACTGTTAAAACATTTTTTTTTTTTTACTATTTTTAAATCTGCAGAATCTTAAAAGCAACTTTATTTTACTTTCAAACAAATTGTTTAATCTATGTGCTTTCCAAACCAACTGTCCATCAAAAAAAAGTGTATATCGCAGCAAAGTATTTGTTAAAAACACAAATTGGAACAATTTTTAAATTTGTCCAAAAATGGGAAAATTTTGCTCTTTATTATTTATTATTATTTAGCGGAGTTTGGCAAATACTATAAATTTCGCTATGTCGATATATTTTTTTTATGGACAATTTGAAAAAATAATATTTAAAAAAAAAATCAGAACTTGTTCCGAATTTTTAAAATAATATTCAGTAATTTATCCAAACATCGGCCACTTTATTTTTTAATTTAAAATGTTAGATGTTTTTTATCGATCCAGAAAGTTTCATCGGGTAACTCGTATTAGTTTTGGAAAAAATATTCATTGAATATTGTCCCTTATATATATTTTCAATATTTCTATGTCAACTCTACATAAGGTACGTAGGCGTATGAGCAATAAATAATACATATCGCTCATTTACTGCAAAACAGTCATAAGTCAAAAAATGCGATTTTTGAGTTAATTATGCAGATTTATTAGTTATATTATACTTTATATTGTGTAAAAATTTCATATTAATATCATGTATACTTTTCGAGATAGAAGATAATATATTTTATTTTTTCTTTAAAGTGGGTGTATATACTTCATAGAGAAACTGTGCTACTCACGGGTCTCTCGATAATTAGCGAATTCGCACACAACTTTCACTAAGAGAAAAATACATTAAAACCCCTATTTATAAACAAAAACGTGACCAAATAAATAGAGAAAGGGTCAAGTGAGGCAGATATGGATTGAAAACTTTAAACTCGTTTTCTGCAAAATCGTGTTTTTTGAGTTATGTCAGTCTTGCAGTAAATGAGCGATATAATAAAAATATACACACACAGAATTATTTAAATAAATATGAAGGACAATATTAACCGAATATGTTCTCATAAACTAAAACGAGTTACACGATCAAACTTTTCAGATCAATAAAAAAAAGTTCTAACTTTTTTTAATATACAAAAAATGTTGGCCGATTTGTATATAAATTGAGTTTTGTATTACTCTTGATATATTAAAAATTTATAGCATTCAGTTAATAAGAAATAATATACTAAAACTTATCGCAAAATATTCTAATATTTTAACCACGCCTACTTAATTTTTTTGGAAAAATTTAAAATGTTCCATTTTCTCTGCCTTTTATAGGAGAATAAATGCTCTGTTAGTTTGGCATTGCTGCGATATACTTTTTCCTGTAGCGGGTCTGTTGGCTTGGAAAGCAATATATGTATTTCAATTCTTACTCTGTGGTTATAGTTGTATATTTAGCAGCTAAACGTTTTAAACGTTCACCTCTCTCTTCGGGTACCATAAATTCCGGAAACTGTTTAGAATTATCTACTATTGTCCTGGGTCTAGGTTTTGCCAAGTTTTCAGTATAAGCACTAGAAAGCCGAGGTTGAACTGGTTGATAAGCCTGTAATTCCACGTATTTTTTTAATTTTTCCATATTTTTAACATGACGACGTTCTTGTAAAGTTAATTTATTCTCAATGTTTTCACTTGCTTCAGGTGGACTTGGCAGTGGTTGATCCCAGTCTTTAACATTTTCACTGGCCATGTTTTGAGTTCAGTTTCGATTTTTGCAATTCAAAAATGTTTTACTACACAAATTTTGTAAAAATGCACTCAAATTTAATTTTAAAATAAAAATTTTTAATCCCAAAAAGTCGAGAATTAACAAGATACACAAAAAAAAAATAACGAAAAAAAAAAATTTTGTTTTAACTTTCAACGTAATTTGTGCTTTCAACTTTCAAAATTTATTTTAAAACTTTCAAGCATAACCAGTGTTTCGGTATTTCAAAACTATCTGTTATATGTGGGGAAAATTCTTTTTTATATGGTACATGCCAAGTATCCTGTATTTTATGGGCACATATTAAATGTCTAATAGGTTCTTTTACAATAATTTTACCACTTTCTGTTTGTGTGACCAACGAGTACTGATGTTCTTGTTGCCATCTGCGAAAGATTACTTTAAGTTCAGGTCCTAGTAAAAATGCATGTTGCCGCATTAAATCACGTGAAAAGAAGTCAGTTGTCTGACCACTTTTTAATGTGGCATAAAGTAAGAATGGATCATCTTGGGAGCTATAAAAAAAAAATTAAATTATATTTAATAAAGCTTGATTCACACGCTATCCATCCCTATATCCATTCATATCTATTATTTCCCAGTATTTATGACACCAAATGTCATTTTCGCAATAGTAGATATGGGTGGATAGCATCTGAATTAATAATGGGATAATGTGTTACTTACATATCATTTGCAAGAAAAACTGCAGCATTGTCTTTAACATATTGCATCGTTTTTTTGGGCCAATTATTCATATGTTGACGTCCTAAAACTAGTACATATTTATTCTTATTTTGAAAATATTTAATAACAGATGCCAACTAAAAAAAAAGGAAAAAATGTTTAATTGCGTTATTTCGTTAACTAATAAGGTTTTGATGTCGGTATTCCGATATTGAAAATTTTTTGATTTTATTTCGAAGATAGAAAAATTCCGAAATTTGCTCTCTAAAATGAGACAACATTGTTTTTACAATTTAAAAATGATAATCGGCCTTATTATGAGTGTCGTTGTCGTCTCGTAAATAAGTCGTTTTTAAAAATCGGTATTATGGTTGTCGAAAAACTACAGAATGTATCACTGTTTACTATTCTATTACAATTTTCGGTACCACCAGTGGCGTATTTAAATATAAAATATTAAAAAAATCGTCGTTAAAGTTTTTGTTCACGACAAACTGAAAAAAAAATGGAAAACATTTAAAAATATCTATATTTGAATTGTTCCTCTTTTTGTGGTGATATAATATTTATGTGGGTTCCATCTATACATCCTATAACACCAGGAAACCCAGTGTTGTTGTAAAAATATGGCTAATATGTTCGACTGTTGGCGCAATTGTCTTTGAATGGCATTTAACTCAGCCGTAGTCTATTCCTCTTCATCTTTAGAATAATGCAGCAACACTTAACATCTTTTTTTTTTTAATGTATTTCACAAACAACAATAATTTTAATTTAAATTTATGTGTTTAATGCCGACAGATTATAAAACCGGGTTGCTCATAAACATTTAAAATGGTGATAATTATGAACCAACCTGTTTTTAAAAATCAATTACAAAAATGTCGTTGTCGAAAATTTTACATGATACCAAAAAATATTGAAAACGACAACGACTACGACAACTGTCGAAATACGAGAACGACACTCATAATAAGGCCGAATGATTCTTTCCGATAACACCGGCCGGATGGACAAAAAATGTTTTTTCCTGGGTTTCTGTTTTAATGCCGAAATTCTGATTCTAGACATTCAAAAATACCAAAATATCCATTCCTAGCTTTTAAAGTTTGCTTTTACTGTTTTGCGTATATGTATATTAGAATGTCCTTTAAAATAACGATTGCAAATGATTAAAAATGGAAGGAATCAATTTTTTTTTTTTGGAAAACGTTAACCCGTGCAAGACGGCCGAAAATGGTGTATTTTGGAAAAAAGTATATTATTATTTAAAATTCCCAAAACTCGAAGTTTCGGAAAAAATCGACGTTTTATTTAAATTATTTATTTAGTATACTAAAAATTATTCAGATATGGAATTCTACCTTCATCGGATATCATTAACCCACTTTAGCCAGAAATCTAAAATTTCCCACGAATTTGATAACAATGCAAAAACATTTTTTTTTTTTAATTTATTTTAAAGATTTTTATAATATATATAATATAATAGTTGTTATTAAAGAAAATATAAATAAATTGGGAAAATGATAATTCGAGTTTGTATTTGGAGCGCCTCCTTTACAGAACAATTTACAAAAATAGCTTATTTTGTCAAAAAATTTACAAAATTTTAATATTTTCATCAAAGTTTGCATAATTTAGTAGCCTGTGACAAAAAAGACTTTGAATAAAAGTAAATCTGATTATAGTCTTAACAAATGTAAGTGAAAATTATGAAAGGTGTTATTCTGTAAATTTCCTAGTAGGTCTCTTTTTTGGTCCAAAGTGTAAAAAATAACCCTATATAGATCAAGTTACATAAAATTAATACAAACTCGAATTATCATTTTTTCAATTTATTTTTTTTTTCTTTAATAACAACTATTTATTATAAAAAAAGTAATCGCTATCCGCAAATTAAGCATTTTAAAAATTCTTGAAAATGAATTTAAAAATAAGGACGTTTTTGCATTTTTATCAAATTTTTTGTCATTTTGGATTCCTGGCTAAAGTGGGTTTAAGTCAAAATTCCATATTTAATAAGTTTTAGTATACTTAATAAACAATTGAAATACAACGTCGAGTTTTTTAGAAATTTCGAGTTTTGGAAATTTTTAATAATAATACACTTTTTTCCAAATGGGCTATTTACGACCGGCTTACGGGACAGGTTAACGTTTGCCAAAAAAAAAACACCGATTTCTTCCATTTGGAACCATTTGTAATAAATCTATTTTTAAGAACACCCTAGTATATATATGTATATCGCACTTGATCCACAAGAGGGTATTAACTCAAAATTTTTAAAATATCACTTTTTTCAAGAAATCAACTAACAGCATCAATATGTATCAATTGTAAAAATTTCAACGTATTCCGATTACTCTTTCATCTCGAAAACCAATTTTGAGACCATTTTCATGATAATGTAGTGATTACCTTTATTTCAACAAAAAGGTATTATTTCGAGTTAATACAAAAGTTCAAATCATAAAAAAGGTATTACAGTGCAATCTCCCTTAACGGACACTTCCCATAAGCGGACACCCCCATTAAACGGACATTGTTGCTAGGTCCCGGCAGCGCTCCATAAGAAAAGCATTGCAGTCGCTTTCCCTTGAACGGACGCTTCTCATGAGCGGACGCGGACATCCGCTAGATAAAAAAAATTCTCTTGGACGGACACTTAGCACTTGAAATTTCTAACACAGCCTATGATTTAGTTAAACGTATAAACGTATTGGATGCAGTTTATTTTGCTAAAAGTGCATGGGACCAAGTTACTTCTGAAACAGTTCAGAACTGTTTTCGTAAGGCAGGGTTTACATTTGACAGCCATGAATGTCCGACAGCATTTGATGTTGATTTTGAGCCTGAGGATGATTTGCCATTAAACCTAATAGCCGAAATGGAGAAAAGATGTATTGCAGGGGTCAGTGAGCAAAGCTTAAAAGATTTTTTATCAGATCGATGATGATTTACCAATTGAGAGATCACCTTTGGATTTACGCGTGCCATTGCAAGAACAAATTTCTGAAGTTCAAGAAATTTCTGATGACTCAACAGAGGAAATTGATCCTTCAGATCATCAAGATGCGAGAAACAACATCCTTACATGTAAAGGCGCTTTGGCGAAAGCGCAGGATCTTATAGCGTTTGTGAAATGCCAAGGTGATACAGAAGCTATGAATATACTTTCATCGCTGGACTTACATTTTCAAGATGTTATTGGCAAGACGAAAACACGTCAAACCAGGATGGAGGAATATATATTGAAAAACGTAATATAATACTCATAAAACATTTTAAACTTTTATTACATATAGAACTACATTTAATGATTTTTTGTTATTAAACCCAATTGAATTGTTTATTTTTTATATTTTTTTTAATAAAAGTATGTATCTTTAAATAAAAACAAACAATATATTGATTTAAATTTGTAGTTTTCTCTTGGCCGGACAGCCCCCTTGTGCGGACACATTTCAACGGTCCCTTCGGTGTCCGCTCATGGGAGATTCCACTGTATTTTGATTTGAGCCTTTATTTATGTTAAAAATAAACAAACTGTTTTATTTATATTTGGTTGTATTTTGAGTTGATACTGTTTTGTTGATAAAATTTGTTTTATTCTATAAATTTAAATCGATAAAATTTCAAAAAAATGGTATTAACTCAAAAAATTGATTTTTTTTGCAATGAGTGGTAAAATTTAAAACAAAAACAATGTATACATATTTTCAAATGGAATTTGCTTATTATGATATGTTTGAATTTTTAAATTCTGTTAAAATGTGGCCATAAACAGTTTTTTGACTCTACTGAAAATTTTAAAATTTTGAGTTAATACCCTCTTGTTGATCAAGTGCGATATGTAAGTTTTGGAAATATTACAATCAGCAATAGGTGACTAAAAAATGTATCTTGTAATTTTTAAAAAAAAAACTAACGGCTCTATTCATAAGTTAAAACAAGTGACTAACATCATTTTTTACACACAAATTACCATAAGGAAAAGTTTTGCACTCGATGTTAGACACTCGTTTAAAGTTATGAATACCGCAGCAAATGCCTTATTTTTGACAGTAAAGTAAGTGCCTTTTTAATATCTGTCATTTTTGCATTAGCCTTTAAGTCGACAAAAGCGAATATCAAGTTTATTATTCATTATTGATTTCCTCGATGATTATGCGAACATAAGACATATAATAGTAATTTCAAACAAATTCGAAAAATGTTGAAAAAAAAACTGTCCATCGTTTTTTAGGTGGAGGTATACTAAACTCATTAATCGCACGTCACATATCCGCTGGACATTTTCCAACCAAAACTTTGCAAATATATAAAACCATGCTTCATTAAAGAATGTTTGTAAATTTTCTTGCCCTCTAGTAAAAACATTAACAACCAAATTTTAAACTTTGACAGGATATAAATCCTACACTGTTCAAGTTATTTAAAAAAATTTAATTTTTTATAATTCTGTGAAAAAGTCGTTATTTAAAAATATACAAACAAATTAATTTTTTAGATTAACCGATTTAAAATTTGTTTTTTTTTTTCTTAAAAATATCGTGATTTTTTAACATTTTTTTAAATTTTCATATGGAAACTCTGAGATTATAATCTTTATCAGTGTGGCAGTATTTAAATAAAGGCCAGAGATTATTTAAGTTTTGAGTATGAACGGATTAAAGTGGTTGAGTGAAAACCGTAATTAAATAGTTTTTGAAAAGGTCCCATCAAAAAAGATCAAAAATTTATTTAAATAATACAATATAGAAAAACCCTAGTAAAGTTGCTGCAAAAAAAAAAGTGTCATACGTTGATATATTTTGCGCTCATTTTTAATATTATTATATATTATTATTTAACGGAATTTGGCAAATGCTAGAAGATTATTTAGAAAATATATTTTTTATGGAGAATTAAGTTAATAAAAAAATTATATTTTTTAAAAAAGTTCAGATCTAGTTCCGAATTCAATATAATAATAAGCCATGCGCTAAAATATTTTAGAGGTACCTCATTGTGGTCATAGGCCCTCAATAAGAAATCTCCATCTGGAGCGTCTATTTGCAAGACTTCTTAGTTCTAATAAGCAATTTATCTTTCTATTACTAAAATCAAGCAAGTTATTAATTTCACTCAATGTTGAGCGACGCCAAGAGTTGAACGGTCTTCCTCGTTTTCTTGCACCTTGGGGGTTGTACGTTAGGGCTCTTTGACATATATTATCGTCTTCTCTTCTAAGTGTGTGCCCTATCCGAGCCAAGTTTTCTTCTTCGGATTTCGCAGTTTAAATCAGTCATGTTTGCTATGGCGAGTAGTTGGAGTTATTGTGTTGGGCCAAAATATTCTGAATATTATACGAAGGCATCTGTTGGTAAACACTTTCATTTTTCGCTTAATTTCTTCTGTTACCAGCCATGTTTCACAGCCATATAATAAGACCTAGAGTACACAGGCTGAAAATATATTTAATTTTGTATTTTTGCTGTATTCGTTCGACCTACATGTTTTCGATAATAGCGCATAAGCACCTCTGGCTTTTCGTATTCTTGTCGTGACATCAAGAAGGGCACCTCCACGTGTATCTATCATACTGCCCAGGTATTGGAATTCAATATAATAAATAATTATTTTTAAACCTTGAATAACAATCTTTCAAAAGTTCTTTTATTTCCGATTGTAGGCAAAGTGTTGAATAATTTTATGGTTTTTAAATAAGTTAATTATCTTTATCCAGTAAAAAATATAGACTTGGGAGATACATTGAGTAAAAAATTAATTTGTACACTGAGAGAATTATCTTCATGATATCAATGAATTTATTTATTAGATCTATGAATTGTCACTGGAGCTCGTGTATTGAATCTTTTCGTTGCAAAATAGAGTCACTAGACTTGGAAGATACATTCAGTAAAAAATTAATTTGTACACTGAGATAATTATCTGCATGATATCAATTAATTTTTTGTATTAGATCTATGAATTGTCACTGGAGCGCGTCTATTAAAACTGTTCGTTATATTAATGCGATTTTTCATAAAATTGTATGAAAATTTTCATATTTTTTTATTAAAAATTACATACGACTAATGAACAAGTTTCATTAAAATGGTTTCATTAAAACTATGAAGTATTTTCATGAAGTTTAGGCAAATTTTCATTCACATTGTAAAGAAAACTGCATTAGATTAGTGAAAAAAATTTCATTAAAACTCGTCGTCCAAGGAATTTTCCCTATGTATAATAGTTTACAAGTGAAACCAAAATTTTCCGATTTTTAAACTTTCACAGTTTTGTATAGGGTTTCTGCGCCGTTTAATTGAATTGAGTTTTGAGAACAGTATTTCAAAAATGGTGTAATTTTATACAGTAATTAATTCACAATTATATTCATTGACATACACAATTATATTAGAAATTTGCTAGCGTATTGCGTAAAAATTTGAACTTAATGTTCATAACATAACCTCTGCTTACGTGTCCATCTATAGTTTCAACACGTGTCGAATGTTTTTGAAGTAGCTAATATATATACAAAGTTTGGCTAAAAAATGTCCAGCGGATGTGCCTTTAACGAGTTTATAAAGCACAAACCGAAAAAATGTAATTGCATTTTAACAAACAAGATTTGAATGAAAAAAAAATCGTATTAAAAAATTGTAAGAGTAATGCCTAATTTTTGGGATGTAGTTTATCTTTAACCTTAGTTTAACGCAGTTTGTAACTGGAATACTGCAATTGGAGTTTTGTTTATTTTGCTTTATTTCAGTAAAGATTGAATTTCTGAACTAGAAAAAATTGTTCCGGCAAATGTTTTTTAATCAAATGGGAAATAGTGGACAAAATTCGATGTCAGTTTAGCTAAACGAAGTTTGACTAACATCCCAAAAACTAGGCCTAAGCAAATTAAAGTTTTTAAATCCTGTTGTTTTACTTTAAAATTTTAAAAAATTAAAACCAAAAGTTTATTTTTCGATTAAAAAATAACAAAAAACAAATGATCTTGAACTTTAATAATCTTGCTCACATTATAGTTTTTAAATCCTTTTAAAATAAATTGGTTAATTTTCAGTAAATTTATTGAAAAATTAAATAATTTCCTTTAATCTAAAACTTACCAAATTAGCAAATGCCTGTGTAGGTTTCTTACTGCCCATCGAATAAGCCACATTAAGGCCATCTATAACACAATCATATGGACCAGTACGTTCTACATAATCACGAAAACGTTTAACTTCTTCGGGAGTAGATCTTTGAAAGACATCATTACGTATTAGTACCTTATCAAGAAAAGAGACTTGTAATCTTTGAAAATCTTCATCGCTTAAGGAGACATTTTTCATATGAAGACCACAAGAGGAACATTTGCCAAATCGTTTAACCGTAGTTTGTGTAACCTTTAATAGAGTAGAATGTTTTAAGGCCACATCTTGTATGGCCGTCGCAACTTTTTCCGTTATAAAAACATCATGTGCTTCTAAAAATAATAATAGTTTTTTAAATTCTAATACAAATGTTTGTGAATCTTTTGCAATGACATCGAGATATGCTAAAAATGTTTCACATTTTGGCTGTTTGCCTTGTTCGAGCATTTGTTGTAGTAGCGACCACCCAAGGGCTAAATCATGCATGATAAAAGCTTTATTTATCATTTCCGTATAAGCTGGTGTACTAGGAGCATTACTAGATATTTTCATCATTTCTAATAATTCCAAGCCATCTTTCCACTTATTTGTGGCCACTAATCCGTATATAAGATTTTCACATGATAATGAATCTAAAACATCATGTTTATTTCTCATGTTTGTGCATATTTCTAAAATTTCCAATTGTTCTTCATTGCTTAGGCAAGTGTCATTAGCACCTCTGTCATGATACACAGCATTATATACTTTTAGAAGTTTTCCCAAAGTTGCATCATTTGGTTGCTTGCCCTGTTGCAGTAAATGTTTAATGTAACTCTTTGCTAATAGCAATTGTTCGGAATCATTGCAGATACCCACTATGACTGCATCTACATTTCTCTTGTTAATATGTTTATAATTTGTAATTAATAATTCTATTAAATTTTCCCAATCAGTTGTTGTTAATTCTGTACGATTGCGAAAGTATGTAGATTTTATTTCTTCCAGTTGATCACTTTTTGTTCGTAACTGTGGTCTTTTGAAATTACTGGAGTATCTTGTTGTAATATAAGTTGGTAAAATTTTAAAAACGGTTCTATTAACTTCAAAATACCGGTATAATTTCATTAAGTGCATATTTTACAAGAAAATGTAGAAAAGAAAATTATTATTTATTTGAGGTTAGGATTTTAAATTGTTAACAATCAACAGCTGATGTTAGTTTACTGTTTTATTTTTTTGGTGTGGTGAATAAAAATTGAATTAACCTAAAAAAGACAACATATTTGTTCAAAAAATGGTACTGTTTGCACATTCGTTGAACAATTTTTTTTGGTTGGCAGCAATTTTCTGTACATTTTATTTTCACCACCCGATATATTAAAATATGGCAGCTCTTTAATCCAACAGCTGTTCAAATTTTTAACTTTTCAGAATCTTCTGACCAATTTTTATACACTGCTCCATGCTATAGTCGTTGTAGTTGTTTGGCGAAAGAAGTGGTTAAAAACAAACAAGAATAATTTTGGCTAATACGTTTAATTAAAATAAAATCTTTGAATTGCAAGAAACAAAATAGAATTCAAATAAAAGTGATGATTTGTTGTTAAACAAAAATAAGCCATGAATACATTGCGTAACATCTTTACATCGCGGACACTCAACTATCTTCGACAGAATGGACAAAATGCACTTATTAACATCACACAACCGGTGGACAATGCTACCGCCACAACACTTAATCCTAATGGCACAAATATAAAGTCAGATAATAGACCTAAGGAACCTCTAATTATACCAAAATCCATATTGGATGCTACCATCTTTAATGGAAAGAAATTTACAAATACCTCAAATTCTACCGGTTCCATTTCACCCACCACCCTTAAGAATTATCGTCGTATGACACGTAAAGTGGATATTGTATATCGCTGTAAATTATGTAATACACGCAACATTAAACAAGTCTCTGAGGCAGCGTACACCAGCGGTGTAGTTATATTGCAGTGTGATGGCTGTTCCGTCAATCATTTAATTATTGACAATCTTGGTTGGTTTGCAAATACCAAAGGTAAAACATTTGATGAAGTATTGGCCGAAAACAGTGATAGTATTAAAATCATTAAGGTCAATGAAAATGGTGACTTACTCTAGTCTTAACATTACTTAAACAAAATTGTCTTATTTTTTAATGTTTCTGTTATTAAAAAAAAATCGTTATTTTAAACAAAAAGAATTAAACATTTAATTTGTTTTTAAGTATTTTTTGGGCTCAAATATTTTTATATTAAAAATTTGTTTTTATTAAAAAGTTGTCTCAGCAACGATACTAATTTTTCTTTTTTTTTGCATAATTACTATTAACTTTAAACTACAAAGTGATTTTGAAAATAAAAACTAAATCTTATCATTAGCGTAAGCAATTAATTGTTTATTTCTTAGAACTTTCCCCAAAACAAACGATCAAGTCGTATTACAAAATGGCATGGCTGGCTGGCCTTAATCTCTACTATCTTATAGAAATGATGACAAACCATTCCATTTGTTGTTTTTATGACCAATTTCGAATATTTAATTTTGTTTATCAAACTTATTTAGTAACGAATTAACCCTAGAAACTTAATCTAAGGGGGTTCCGCGTAACTAGATTCGAAAAAAAGTTTTCGAATTCGGAAATCGTACCTTTCGTAAAAAGAATAATCTTTAGAAAAAATCTAACTTTTTAAATTTTTATATGCGGTGCCTAGGAGTAAGAATCATAAAATAGAAAAAAACGGAATTTTAATTTAGAGTTTTTTTTTTACAATATGTGCAAGATTTCCGAATTTTTTCGAATCGAGTTACGAGGTAACCCCCTAGATCTTTTAGCGCTACATGTTTTATATTTTTCAACTTTTCTGCTAAACCCTTGGAGATAGCTTAATTTTTATTTCGGAATATAAAAATTCTTAATTTTTTACATAAAAAAATGTTCAAACTTTTTTATCGCAGCATGAGGGGTTAAATTTATTTTTTTTTAGTTTAACCCTTTGACTACCCTTGTACACTACAGTGTACACTTTAAAAAAAAAATATGATAATGCAATTAGACTTTATATTTTTGTTTAAATATGTCGATTAAAGCGACTCAAGTTGTATGGAAGCGAAATTCGTGCAAGGTGTACCCCCCTCAAAATGAAGATTGGTATTTTTTATGATGACATCTAAAATATTTCGGCTCTAGCTTTGACCTCTCGTGAGCTGGACCATTTTGAAAAAGGGTCCATTTTTGCATGTTCTGTTAATTTAAGAATCTGTTTCCTTCCCAACATAAACAATATGGGTATCATAAGAAAGGTTTTTTTAAGGCGCGTCCAACTGTATATACAATTTGTCCAAGGACGATCATCCATGTCCTTTTTTAAGGATATTCTGTAAAAAAAACGGTTTTTGAATTATTTGTTCGGGATTGTTTGTAATAAAAATGCCAAATTAACATATTTTAATCTTTAGTCGATTTAATTAAATACGGGTCGCAGCTTTTTTTTGAAATTCGTGCTAGTTCGCGTTTTGACAAAAATGCAATGGGGTGGTAACTCTTCGTTTTAAATAGGACAATATGGGTATCAAATTTTTTCTTTTGCCAAGTACATCATCTTTGTATGTAAATAATTTAGATTTTTGCAAATTAGATGCATTTTACACGGTGCTCTGGAATATATGTATATAAATGCAATTTTGTGGTAACTCTAATATGATAGCGGATTTTGTTTCTAGATCATGTATGGATGAAAATAGGACTAAAGAAAAAAAAAAAAAAAATGATCCACGACTTTTTGGCGGCATATTCTTTTTTAATTTGCGATCGTTCGTCATTGATCCCACAGAGTCCGTATATAAAGCCCGGATAGCCGCTTGGCTATCCGTGAAAATCACAATATCACCGGTCAAGCCCATGATATTCACCTGCTTAATGCACTCTGTAATCGCAGTGACCTCCGCCTGTAGTACGGTATTATGGTCAGGAAGACGGAAGCATTTGCGTACATTGAAGTCAGCGTCACAGAAGCCCAGACCCGTTTTCCCATCCAGTTTCGATCCATCCGTGTAAAAGTGGATCCCGGATGGTTTTCCAAGAAGGTCCCATTTAACCATGGTTCCCTGTCGGGAACAGACCTCTCTGAAATCCTGTCGCAGTCCCATTCTGGGACGCAATATCCTGGCAACTGGTCCAAAATATTATCATCACTCCAAATACTGCAGTTTTGTTTATTGACGTGTCCATTTAACCAAAAGTGAGCTTCATCGCTAAACAAAATTCAAAATTCGTGAGCGATATGTATTTCGAACATAACCATGATTTTTAAAATAAATTTGCACAATTTGGTAGCGTTGTTCAGGCGTCAAAATGTCCGCCAGTTAAAAAAGTGTTACCAACTTAAAGTTCTATACCTGTATAAAACACACCCTTTATATTGAAACTATTTGACAACAAAAAAAAAAACAGTTTAACCGATATTCGGAAATTTGACTTAAAAAAAAAAAGATAACGCGCAAAAACCGAATTTTTAAACCGACTCGATCACTCTAGTCCACATATATTTTTTTTATAAACTCCCCATAAAGTGCCCGGATTTTTTGTTTCATTAAAAAAAAATATTTTTTACCTAAACAAAAGGAAAAAGTGTAAATTAAGCTTAATCCACAATGGATTTATTAAATCCAAGAAATTTTGTGGATTTAATAAATAATTTTGGGTTTATAAAAAAAACGACAGACAGGCGTCGCTGTTTGAAAAAAGCTAATTTTTTTACACAAAACATTGTTAATTTTTTGACAATATTTAATTTTGTATGTAAAATCTATGAAACGAGTGGCCCATCTGCATTTCAACACTTAAAATCTATGAAAAGAGGTATGGCAACGCAAAAATTTATGAGCGATATCGGTGTAGATTTTAGTAACCAGAAATAGGATTTATTAAATCCATTTTATTAAAAAACAGATATTTAACCCATTCATCGATGCTGTGGGAATTTTTTGACGAAATTTGTTAGATAATAAGCTTCTTCTAAAATTGTTGTTGTACTCTTTAATCGTCCCCCTCTAGCGGTGGTACGCGTAATTGCAATTTAAACTTTGATACTTTGTCTAAAGGGCAAAGATTTTTTTATTAAAGCCAATGGCTTCGTGGATTTTATTGCCAAAAATGTGAATATGTATTTATTAATTATAAATTATAAATTAAAAAAAAAAAAAATATTGATGTCCTCAATAGGACGCATATATGCGTCCAATCCAGATACCTAAAAATGTATAAACAAAAATTTAATAGTTTATGTTTTTTAAAGCAGAAATCATTTTAAAAAATAGCTTAAGTGAAAGTACGGGAAATACGGAAATCACGGGATTTAGTAAATTCCGTATTTTTTCAAAATCTTTTGATGTTTTTTTTTTTGTTTGCTAACATTTTGAGTAAACTACGTTTTTTATTATATTTTCTCATATTTTTTTATAATTATGTTTTTAACAACATCCATATTTTTTACGGGTAATAATCCCAATTTGTTCATTGTAAAAATATGTGTTTTTTATCGCTGACAATTGAATTTTTTGCCAGCCGATTGTTTTTTGGTAAAAAAAAAAACAAATACTGGAATCTTGAAAAGTCGAGGGATTGAAAAAATCCAAGGATTTCGGTATCGAGATTTCCAGGTATTTTTAAATACTAATCCCGATTGGCATCCCCATCGATTCTGAAATTTTACACAAATTTTACAGAAAAACTCTTTTTAGGTCAGAAGAGCTATTAGCTATTTTTATCAAAACGTGTCTTTAAGCTTTACTAATAGCTTAAGTAGTAGGAAAAATTAGTAAACGTAACAAAAATTTAGTAAAACTTTAGTAAACCCTTAATCGATTTTAATAAAAATTGGTGAAATTTGTTTTTTATTATCCTTTAATATTTTCTTTACATTTAAGATTATAAAAATGCTCTGCTTGAAACAAACTTTGCTCTTAATTATGAAAAAGAAAATTAGTTACAATTTTTGCTAATTTTTTCAACTTGGGTTTAAAAAAAAAAAATAGTAAAATATTTTGCTTAAATCAGCAATGAAAATTAGTAAACAAAATTAGTTATGTGTGCGCCCCGGTAGGCTAGTTGGTAGCGTGCTGGCTTATCAGTGCGGGGGTCGTGGGTTCGATTCCCACCAGAGGCACTGGTCTGTTTTCGCTACAATGCGCCGAAGGCCATAGTAGCTAGTGCTCGGTTAGGGTAATAGCATATAATTTGTAATTATATGATTATTAATTAATAAAATAAAAAAAAAATAAAAAAAATTAGTTATGTAAATAGAGGAGAGGAAAATTTTTACTAAAACATGATGTTGTGCTAAAAATTAGTACAAAAACAATAAGTTTTGATATAAAACACTCTACTAATACTAACTAGACCGAAAAAACTGGTTATTCGAACTGGTTGTGAATTAAAAAAAAAACAAACACCGGCTTTTTAAAAAGAGTTTTTTTTTTTAAATATTCGAAAAACGGGGTTTCAAATAGGTCAAATGTTTGACAACTCTACAAAAGACCTAATTGCAGGATACTGAAATAATAAATTCAAATTAGAAAAAAAAAATCTACTAAAATTTTATTTTTTAATATATTATTCCTGTTTTGGAAATTGTTAATAAAAAAAACAAAGCTTTTTAAGGAACATGTTTTGTAAGTCATTTGTAAACACAGTTGTACAAATTCAACATAAAAAAGATAATTCATTTAGTTAAACTATTTGTTATTAATAATTTGGGTTTAAAATAAATCAATAAAAACAATAAAAAAAAGTAAAATAAAATAAGGAAATGATTTAAAAATAATAATAATAATAATAATTCAATACCTTTTCATAAGGTAAATCTGAAATAAAAAAGTAAATTCTTGAAAAATGTTAATAAACAAAAAAATAAATTCATTTTCTAGCATACCGTCTGGTTCCACCAGCATAAAAATTACGTGTAAAAATAAGTTACGTAAAAATAAGTTACGTAACGTATAGATAGCATTTTGATATTATGTATTAGTCAACAGCGCTACACATTGTATTAAACTGGGCGAATTGCAGAGGAGTACTGTATCTTCACAATGTAACATTTGCACACATTTTCCGAATAACTGTTTCAACTGAGGTCCCTTACTACTCAATACAGCCGGTGCCATTTGTTCCAGAATACCAATACGAAATTTATATTTAAACTTTTCATCAGTAATGTGTTCAATAAAATCGGTAAACATGGTCCAGTCTGATTTCATAATTATAGCGACCAGCACATTTATGATGGGTGTTATACGTTCCCGACTACGTTTCAAGATTTGTCGGCAGGCATTAACACGACTGAAACCACATTTCACTAGGCCTTCATAGAGGGAAAATAAAAATTCCGAATATTCTGGATAACGTTCGCAATCATTAACCATATTTAAAAGTTTTGTACGATCTTTTTGCAATACGTAATAATTACAAAATACTATAGAATATATTTGAAATAAATTTGAGTGATTATACATGAATTTATAGCATTCATTTAATTCGGCTTTGTTTAAAGTACTTAAT
This sequence comes from Delia radicum, assembly GCA_021234595.1. Classification (NCBI taxonomy): domain Eukaryota; kingdom Metazoa; phylum Arthropoda; class Insecta; order Diptera; family Anthomyiidae; genus Delia; species Delia radicum. Next base: position 90,885,849 of record CM037852.1, read on the forward strand.
GCTTGAAAAACAATATCTTGGTTATTAATTTGATGTGATAGTGGACAATGGGTAATGTCATAACATTGATTAACCAAATGTGGTTGACATGTAACTCCAAATATTTGAACAATTTTATCAGCTAAATGTAAAGCTTCACCATTTAAACCAGCAAAAACACCTCTAGTATTTTGGGTACTTGTAGCACTTGCAATTTCAGATTTATTCGTAAAATTGAATTTTATCTGTTGTTTATCAAAAGATGATGGTTGTGAATTTGGTTTTACTTTTTCTTGTTGCTGTACCATATTTACCAGCACAGATCCTGCAGCTGCTAATTCATTTTTTACAGTTCTTGTAATTTTTTCCAATTTTACAATTGGTTGTTTTATCGTTGTTTTTGGTACGCTGGGTAAGTTTGTCAAAAAATCAGTTGGTTTATCTGCAACCGCAGCTGGTGTGATAGATACTTTATTTAATCTAGGTATTTTAAAACTTTTTAATCCAATTGTCGGAGAAGACGCAGAAGATGTTGTTTGAGAAGGTTTATTAATATTTGCCGAAATATTAGTTGTTTCATTTTCGCTTTTCACTAAATTTGTCGTTGTTACTTTTGTTTCAGATTCAGTTTCGTCCACCATTGACTCCTCGAAACGATCCTCATTTGGAGAACTAAAAACAGAGAAAAATGTAAGTCGTATCAGGGGGTTTGCATTATGTCTGTTCGTAGATATGTAGTTTTCCTGTTGAACTTCACGAGAAAACACGAGATAATCTGACATACTTCAACGATAAATGAGCGTCGTCGATAAAGGAAGTTTAATAAATAAAAGGTAATAAATTCGCGTTTACAAACAAAAAAACTAAGTTAACCCAAAACAACTAATTATTTATTACTAATTTCACTATTGTGCTCCCCGGTAGGCTAGTTGGTAGCGTGCTGGCTTATCAGTGCGGTGGTCGTGGGTTCGATTCCCACCAGAGGTACTGGTCTGTTTTCCCTACAACGCGCCGAAGGCCATAGTAGATAGTGCTCGGTTAGGGTAATAGTATATAATTTGTAATTATATGATTATTAATTAATAAAATAAAAAAAACTTTATAAATCAATGAAATTACTAAACTTTTACTAGTGACTGTTTGTAATTATGATAACTACTGGGGCGAATTTCAATTAAAACCCCCGAATTAATGTCCCAGCGACCACAGCACCACTAGTGGCAAAAACTTAAATTCTGGCTCGGTACAAATGTTAGCTTCTTAATAGTTTTTAATATTTTTAGGGTCTAGCCAATATTGTTTTTTTTTTTCGGTTCGAAAGGGTTAATGAATGTGCAGCATTAACAAGTAAACCAGCGATTTTTCTCAGCTTTTACTATATATATTTCACAAGTTTTTCACAATTTTTCTATCATCCAATTTCGGAAATGGATCACAGCATTTTTTGTACATAAGCGAAAAGAGAAATCAGAACAATTATTTCGTGTAAAAAAAAAAAGAAAGTGCGGTTCATGGGGAAAACGCGAAATGTGGCTAAAATTTATATGACAGCATAGCGAAAAAGCATGACCTATGAGTTTATCTTTTAGTATAATATGTAAAAAATTACGTGTTGGTTGGTTTAAGTGGCAGCTCACGCTACTCGTGAGCATCAAGTAGAGTCAAAAAGCGACTCCGTTTTGAAGAGACCACACTACCCGTAAGGAACTGGTATCCGGAGTACTAGACCCACCCCGTTCGGTTAAGATAACGTATGAGATCACCGAATCCCACACGTGATATTACCGAGAGGTCGTCCAGTATATGGTCACCCAAGATCCGGAGTCGAATATTCTGCAGCGCCGGACAATCGCAGAGAAGATGCTCCACAGTCTCCTCCTCGCCCGGTATGCCGCAGCTGCGACAATGCGAACCGCGTACAATCCCAAGTCTAATGCCATGCCTACCAATCAGCCAGTGACCGGTCAGAACAGCCGTCAGCCTCGAGACATCCCTCCTGCTCCTGCTCAGGAGAGAGTTTGTACGCACTAGGTCGTAGCTGGGCCACGTAAGTCTCGCGGTCCTACAGGTATCCAAATTATGCCACCTGTCCCCCGCCCTGCGAAAGTAGTGCCGGAAAATTTCCCCCTTAACAGTCCCCAGCGGTGCAGCGACTGACACCGATGTGGAGACGTTTAAGGCAGATCCTGCCCTTGCCAATTCGTCTGCCCTTTCATTACCGTAGAGGTCTCTGTGGCCGGGGACCCAAACTAGAGTAACTTGGGATAGACAGCTTAGCCTGGACAGTTCCTCCCTGCACTGACCAACGAGAGCAGAGGATGTGACGTACGAGCTCAGGGACATTAAAGCCGCTTGGCTATCGGCGAAGATGCCCACTGTCCCTCGAGCCCCCCTTTCAGACAGGAGTCTGCAGGCTTCCCTGATAGCCAGAATTTCCGCCTGGAAAACAGTAGCATGATCAGGTAGCCTGAAAGAACACCGCAAGTTACACTCACCCGAGAAGACCCCGGAGCCTACACCACAACTCATCTTTGAGCCGTCGGTATATACCCTGATGTCAAAACCAAAAGTTGGATCCCCCATATCCCACTCCCGCCTGGAGGGAAAGCTAACCCGAAAAGGTCGGCAGAAATCCAATCTAGGAGTAACATAGTCGGACTCAAATCCCACACGTGGGTGAAGTCCATCAAGAAGCCTAGCATGTCCATAGGTCCTGGACTTCCAGGAACCCGTTGCAGCAAGCCGCGCTGCGCTGCTAGAAGAAACCGCCATTATATGCAAATCAACAGGGATAATGTGAAGCATTACATTGAGAGCCTCCGAGGGGCAAGTCCTTATCGCGCCCGTGACCCCAATGCAAGCAGAGCGCTGCACCCTATACAGACGATCCGTGACCACCCTCTTAGTGGTCGCAGTCCACCACACGATAGAGCCATATGTCAGTATTGGACGCACAATAGCCATGTACATCCACAGCACCATTTTCGGACTCAAACCCCACCTTGAACCAAACATCCTCCTACAGGAGTAGAAGGCTACCGTTGCCTTCCTGACCCTGTGCTCGGTGTTAAGTCGCCATGATAGTTTAGAGTCCAAGATGATACCCAGATATTTCGCATGATCAGAGAGGGTGAGCTCACAGCCTTGCAGCCGCGGAGGTCTGAAGCCCGAATTGGACCGAGTGGTGAAAAGTACCAGTTCTGTTTTACTCGGATTCACTCCTAAGCCACAACTGGTGGCCCAGCTACTGAGAGTATCCAGAGCGCTGGTCATAATATCGCTAATCACGTCCAAGAACATCCCTGATTCCAATATCACCACATCGTCCGCATAAGCGACAACCTTAACACCCTTATTATCCAGCGTGACGAGAACTGAGTTAATAACAAGGAGCCATAACAGGGGCGAGATCACACCACCCTGAGGTGTACCTCTCCTGACCTGCTTTGACAACTCGCTATTTCCCAGACTAGCACTGACAACACGGGAGTCCAACATGTTCACTATCCAGTCGCTGATGAAAGTCTCAGCGCCCAGATCCACGAGGGCTCCCTGTATTGCATTGGTCGTGACATTGTTGAAAGCCCCCTCTATGTCCAGAAAGGCGGCCAGTGTGTATTGTCCAAATTCCAAGGATCTCTCCACCACTCTCACAACCTCATGGAGTGCAGTTTCCGTTGAGCGTCCCTTGATATACGCATGTTGACTACCCGAAAGTTGAGGCGATCCCTCGAGTTTCAGCCTTATATGTACGTCAATGAGTCTTTCCAACGTCTTCAGTAGAAAAGATGAGAGACTGATTGGCCTAAAGTCCTTTGCAGCCTCGTGACCACATTTGCCAATTTTAGGAATAAAAACAACTTTAACCTTCCTCCAGCTTACGGGCACGTAGTTAAGAGAGAGGCAAAGTCTGTATATCACAAGCAGCCAGGGAGTAATCAAATCTTGACCCCTCTGCAGCATTATCGGTAAAATGCCATCCAGACCCGGCGATTTATATGGGGAGAAACTGCCAATTGCCCAGGCTATCCTATCAAGTGTAATTATCTCGTTTTCCATCCCATTTGAAGCGCCCCTAGAGCGGCTACGTTGGTCATTGTCCAAGGTATCTGCATCCAAGCAGCCAGGAAAATGAATATTCAGAAGGATCTCCAACGACTCAGCCGATGACTCTGACCAGGATCCATCACCCCTCTTAACATAAGTAGGGTTAGAGTGACCCTTTGCCAGCACCTTGCTAAGTCTAGCAGTGTCCCTAGTGTTGTCTATGGATTCGCAGAACTCTCTCCATGAGTTCCGCTTTGCCAACGCCAATGCTTTCTTGTACACCTTCAGCTTGTCGCGGTATGGCTTCCACTGTCTGCTGGAATAGCTAGTGTTGAAAGCTCTTCGTGTCTCCCTCCGAAGCTCTGACAGTTCAGAATTCCACCAGGGAGGAAAACTCTTCCTTGCCCTAGTCTGAGGGCAGGAAGCTTTGAACGCCACATCAATGGCCTTTTCCAGGACGTGTACCAAAATTCAGCCAAAAATTTCAAAATTTTGTTGTAAAAAATAGTCAGTTATTTTTACGACGTTATCAGATGTGTTTACTACATTTGTTAGTTGTTTTTCAATAATACAACACGACTACATTTTTAGTTATTTTAACGGTAATTAACTTTTTCGTCTTTTTAAGTGAATTTACAGTTGTTTTAACTGGAATTTCCAATAGATTATACTGTCAAACTTTTTTGAGTTTATGTTCCGGTATTTAAAACTATCGGGTTTTTAAGCTAGATAAAACATATTATGAAAATCCCAGCTTGAAAAATAATTAAAACAATTACAATGATAACCGTGGCACGATTGGGGGCTCAAATGGATAACGACGAAAAAAATAATATTTACTTACTCAAAACATGAAGTAGCCAACGATAATGCATCATCAAAATCTTCGAAATCCAAAGCGTCTTCTAATTTGTATTCTAGTTCCAACGGTGTTAAGTTTGTCAAATCATTAGATTTTAAAGAACAAGAATTTGGTAACTGATTATTTTCCTCTGTTGTATGTTCTGTTATAAAAAAAAATTTTGCAATTTTATAAATTAATTTAATAAAATTTTAATTTAAACGCGTATATCTGCGGACTTTTAGCAGAACAACTAAATTGACTAGAGTTATTTTGTCAAAATGAATCAAGAAAAACATTTTTTTGCTAAAATTAAAAAAACACACATTTTTTTAACAGATCTTTGAAGTTCATAGCATCATAATTCTAACCATTAAAGTCTATTAAAAAAAATTGTGTGTGAAAATTTCTTAAAAAACATAACTTGTTTAATGAAAAGTCCACTGTTATTAAATTTAATAAAATTTTATAGACTAACCTAAAATTTTACTGTTAACACAATCCTTGGCATCTGTAACATCTTGTAATTGATGATCACAAATTTTTAAAACTGTTGAGTTTTCTGGGAAAATATAATTTGAGGTTTCCGAATTATCACTATAACAGCTATTACCTAACATAGGAGACGGATGAATACTCTCATCTATTAGAAGGTCATCTCTATCAGTATCACGAGATCTGACACTCATACTAAGATCTATGATATCATTTTGAGAAAAATCTAAATAATATTTTTTTTGAATTGATTTAGTTAAACAAAGAGGTTTATCATTTTGTTCAACTTCATAAGTAGAATTTTCCAATATTGTTAATTTTGGCATACATATATCAACATTTTCTTCGTTATTTTGTATTTGTACATTTTCATTTCCCACAACAGTGTCATCCCTTTGTTTTGCTGATTTTTCCATGTCACTAGACATATTTTCCGTATTATCGTTTGTTTCAATATCTAGATGATGTGTTAGTATATCAGTATCAAAAGATTTATTATTGTTAGTAGCTCTATACGTTAATATAGCATAATTAGAATTATTTTCCATTTCAGTTTCCTCAGTGTCCTTCTTTTTAATATCTTGATTATTTGTAAATATAGCAGCATTAAGAGATTTTAAACTATTTGTATCACTATCTGTAAATAGGATACCATCATCACTTAGTGCAATTTTTGCAACTGAAAATACGATATTTTTATTAGAACTAAACTCTGCACCAATGGTTTTTGTTGTTTCATTAATTGTAGGATCATTATTTGAAAGAGATATTTCCAAATATTCGATGGATTGCAAGGGGAAGTTCGTTTTATTACACTTGTCTGGGGAACAACTTTCAGCTATTTTTAAATTTAATGATAAATCAGAACCTGCAGAGCTTTGCAAACTATCATTTTCTGACATTTTCAAATTTAATGATTTATCAGAATCTATGGATTTTTCAGCAGAGTTGTTTGAAAAGTTATTTGTTTTTTGTAAAGTATCATTTTCAGATCTTTTTAAATAGAGTGATGCATCTGATTCTTCAAATAAGTCTATTAGGTCTACTAAGTTATCCAATTTGTTCAATTCAGTTTCAGTAGAATCTTGTTTATTAGATAATGGATTATCAAGATTAGTTGATGTGTCAGTAGTGGTGTTATTTTCAGGGATTTTTAAATTAACTGATAGACTAATTGCTTCATTTGTGTTTTCCGTAAGATCAATTTCAGTAATTTTTAAACTTAATGATTCATCAGATTTTACGCATTTTTCAGAAAAGTTTATTTCATTTGATTTATTTGAGTTTTCTGGTGTAACTGTTAGATCAATTATTTCATTTGTGTTTTCCGTAAGATCAATTTCAATAATTTTTAAATTTAATGATTCATCAGATTTTATGGATTTTTCAGACATGTTTATTTCTTTTGATTTATTTGAGTTTTCTGGAGTAGCTGTTAGATCAATTAAATCATTTGTGTTTTCCGTAAGATCAATTTTTAAATTTAAAAATTCATCAGATTTTATGGATTTTTCAGACAAGTTTATTTCATTTGAGTTTTCAGAAGTATCAGAGACTTTTAAATGTAATGATTCTTCAGATTCTATTGAATCATTGTTGTCGTCTACGCATTCAGCAGAGTCATGTTGTTTATCCATTAAATCGGTTGATTCTTTTGATTTTATGACATTTAATGATAACTTATCTTCTTTTGCTGAAGTACACTCTTGTAGTTTCACAGGTAGATTTAATGAAGATTCTGCATTTGATTCATTTTGAGAACACTCGTCTGATTTGGTAGAAATTTTTAAATTCTGTAATACACCAGCACTCTCTTTACTGATATTTTCAGCTGAAACATAATCCTGTTGTTCTAATACAGTATTTGTTGTTGTTTCCTTGTCACCAATTGAAATATTTTTATCTGGTTCAATTTTATCCGAGTTCTCTCTAAGACTTTGGTGAGTTTCAATTTCCTGTTTAGTTTCTTTTGGTTTCTCGTTTTGTTCAGATTCTTTAATTTCATTTGTTTTTTTATTTTTAACATCATTAATTGAATGAACTTCTTTTGTAGATGCCTCATTTTCTACAATCATTTCATTTTCTTTGGATTCTTTATTTTTTTCAAATCTCAAATCTTGTTCAATTTTATCCGCCTCCTCTTTAAGACTTTGATGAGTTTCAATTTCATCTTTTGATTCTTTTGGTTTATCTTTTTGTTCAGATTCACTAATTTTATTTATTTTCTTATTTTCAACATGATTAATGATTAATGATGATTTTGTAGATGTCTCATTTTCTACAACAATTTCCTTTATTTCAGATGTGGGTTTAGCAACATAATTTTCTTGAGATTTTTTAAATCTCAGATGTGGTTCAATTTTAGCCGTGCTTTTTTAAGACTTTGATCAGGTTTTATTTCCTCTTTTGATTCTTTTGGTTTTACTTTTTGTTCAGACTCATTAATATTATTTATATTAGATTTTTCAACGATTTCTGTTGGATTGATTTCGTTAGTTGATCGCTTATTTTCCACAACCATTTCATTTTGCTTAGATGTGCCGTCAGTGTGATAATTTATTTTATTATTATCAATAACTTTAGTTGTATTGATTTCTATAATGATATCTTTAGCTGATATAAATTTGTCTTGTTGATTAGATATAGAAGTTTTTAGTTCTAAGTCACCCACTGAATTATGTTGATCTAGTTCAATATTCTTTGGTTTATCTTTAAGACTGCGAGAGGGTGTAATTCGAGTTTCGGTTACTTTAGATTTATCGAGTTGTGCATCTTCTATTTGTTTATTTATGTTGGTATTATCTACAACCTCTATGGGATCAATTTCTATTAAAGAAACCGTATTTTCAACGCTCACTATATTTTCTTTTATATTATTATGAGTATTATTAGTTTTGTCTTTTGTACTATCATCTTTGATTTTCTTATCGGATATTTTATTAGTTTCGGGATGTTCGATTTCAGTAGGATTTTCTTTAGTTTTAACATCACCTTTCTTAAGTTTAGCATCAGTAACATTTGATTTATCTTCATTAGTTGGATTTATTTGAAAAAATCTTTTTCTACGTTTCAGTATTTGAGGTATAAATTTATCATCCATCTCAGTTTTATTATCAATAGATGCTGAAACGTTTTCATTTATTGTATTGCTAGAATTTATTTTATTTTGTTCCATAATATCGCAATCTTGTTGGTCCTAAAACAAATTATAAACAATTAAAAAAAAAAGTGTAAATATACAAAAATGTTTACCAAACATTTTTGTTAATTGTGGATTGAAAATCATGCAGTTACATACACTAAGATTTTTTAATATTTTCTAATCGATATTTTAAATCGATTACACTAGTTAATAAATTTTAAATAATTGTATGCGTCAAACATGCGACTATTTTATTATTATGTATTTACGCCTCCTAAAACCGAAAATAGCATTAAAAAATTTTAATTTTTCAGTAATTTGACTATATCTCGATCAAGCTACTTTGGTCAGTCAAATTGCAAAACAAATATCAATTAATGACCAACATACCTTTTAAATACTGTTTACAAAATGGGTCTTGGAACTATAGTTCGAAGTTACATCTTTTTTTCGAAAAAAAAAAAAAAAAAAAAAATAGAAAATTTTGAAAAAATAAATGACGTATTTTATAAATTTTTGTTTTTTTTAAACATAGTACTTCAACAAAGAAATAATGTCATTTCCAAAGCAAATCTATGTATAATAAACAAAGTTTTGGCAAATTATGTAAAAGTATCCAAATTTAATATTTTCTCTATTTTTATAAGATTATAAAAAAAAAAATTATCGTTTTTGTTTTCCGCACGCTAAATGTTTGCGATATGTAGCGTCAGTATAACAAATAAATACATCGTATAAAAATGGAGAAAATCTTAAATTTAGATACTTTTACATAAATGGTCATAACTTTGTTATTTTTCCATAGATTTGGTTAGGAAATTACTTTTTTTTAAAAGAGAAAACAAATTTTATATTATTCATTGCAAGACAAATATATTATGGCTGTTAACTGTTAAAACTGACTTTAGATGACTTTTATTTCTCAAGGTTTTATGAATTAAGAGGAACGATGGGCAGGGTTAGGTTGTCTATACTTAAAAGTTATGACATGCAAAGTTTCACGTTAAAATGTCTACACCAAATGAATTGATGGCCATTTAAAATTCGAAAAATTAATAAAATAACTACAAACTTACAAGAGTTTTCTTATTCATTATTCACTTCAGAGATAATTTCCATATCGCTGCTTAGTAAAAAATTGTATAGTGGTTGACAAGCGAAACAAAAATTTTCCGATTTTTAAACTTTCACAATTTTTTTTTATCGGGGTTTCGCGCCGTCTAATGTAATTGAGTTTTGAGAACAGTATTTGAAAAACGTTTTAGGTATACCAAATTCAGCGCACTAATTACGTTTCGTATTCCGTCACAAACTTATAACGAATTGGCGTAATTTTTTTGAAAATGTATGCAAAAATATATGTAAAAAAGACCTCCGAGTCAAAAAGGCATTTTAAAAATTTTAAACGCAAAATTTTTATGAATTTTTAAAAAAATTTTGAGAATAATTTTTTTTACATTTTTTTTTATAAAAAAAAAAAAAGTCTTGAAAAGGTATCTAGAGTGAATCTTTACGACGAACTAAATTGATAAAGTGGCAGTTTCTTCGTTTTGTGGCAACTAAAGCGCTGTATCAATGCCGCCAACATCAATAAAAAGTTTTTAAAATCGAAAAAGCAACAACAAATTTTAAGGACGTTAAATTTTATAGAGCAAACTAAATTTTCATTACGTCAAAAAGCATCCTTATATACATACTTTATTTAAAAGTATGATTTCCTGCAAATAAGTAGCCCTAAACCCAACTAAATATCATTAAACCAGCAAAATAAAAACAACGCATTTTCCAAAACAATCGCGGTTTTCTTTTTAAGTTCTAATATATGAAAAAATATTTTTTTGAATGTATTTGTATAATTTTTGGTGGTGTAATAAACATATATTTTGAAATGTGATAAATACAGGGAGATCTAAAAGTTAATGCAGCTTTAATTAAATCCAAGCAAAAATTTAAATTTTTATATTTTCAATTTAATTGAAACTAAAACCGCCATTATATTTGCGTCGTTCAAGATAAATGACTAACATGAACTGATTTAGCATGCTTAAACATTAGCTAACATACACACAAAGTCATACAAAAAATTTTTTTTAAATATTTTACTCAAAAGTGTCGGCAATTTTTGAAATTCATTATATACATACAGGTATCCCTCGATTTACGCGGTACTTTATTTGCGCGGTTTCGATATAACGCGATTTAATAATAGTGACCATTTTTCTGTATAACGCGTTTTTAGTATAACGCGATTTAAAAATAGTGGCAACCCTCTAATTGCGCGCATTACACCATTTTTTTTTTAAACATTATCAGCGGTTTGCAAAAAAGAAGAGGTTAAATTAATAATGTTGTTACTCCGTTAACAGCGGAAGTTGCTCAAATACTACAAGTAATTGAAACATCTGAATTATTTGAAAACATTGTGGATGAGGATATATTGGAGATGATAAATGATGTTCCAGAATTGACAGAACAAGATCTCATTGAATTAGCCACGGACCCCGATGAATCAACTGAAGACGAAAGTGATAGTGAGGATAATCCAGATTTTGATGCTTCTAAGTTAAAAATTTTTATACAAATGGCTCAGGCTCTGAAGACGTTAACTATGACAAAGACTCTGAAAAAGTAGTCTTTGACGAAGATACTGAAGATTTTAACTATGACGAAATCTGTGAATATTAGCAATATGTATAATATTTTATATTTTTTATGAATTTTTGGTTTTGTTTTTATTAATTTATGTTTTGTTGATTTAAAAAACCGGAATGAAGTTTTTTTTTATAAAATTTTTGTTAATTTATAAATTTTGAATTTTTTTTCAAAGCTAGTTTAAATATACTATTTTTACAAATAATGTTTTGTTATAACTATTGAAAAGTACAAATAAAATAAAATAAATTTAATTTAAATTATATTATATTAATAAGCTTTTCTTTTAACACGGATTTTCGGTCCCAAATTTGAATTTTGTATGAAGTTAGTGTTTCAATTTGCGCGGTTTATTATATTGCTGGTCCCAAAACAGAATTTTGTATTGATATAGAACCTTTATTTATGCGGTTTTGAATTACGCGATTTTTTTTCGGTCCCAACGTGCCGCGTAAATCGAGGGATACCTGTATATATTTTTTTAAGATTTTTCCATTTTTTATTTTTGACGAAAAAGGAATTTTTTCGTGTCAATTCAACCCATGAGTCTAAAACTACTGAACCGATTTGAGAACTGTACTCAAAAGATATGTATGTTGCGCCAACGAGGTAAAGAATAAAAAGGATTCATTAGCTAAATGTCTGCAAATTTATACACTCGGTCCCGTGAATTCCCTTCACGAAAGAGAAGGTGAAGGTAAATAAAAAAATAAAAAAAAAACAGTGTTTTGCTTATTATTTTGAAATAAATCGTTACAAAAAACAACTTTAATGATTAAATTATTCATTAAATAATAAGTTTTTTTTTTTGTTTAAACTTTAGTTTTTTGTTTGTTTGTAAACACGATTTTATAAACATTTTATTTTTTCAATTTCCTTTACCGACTCTCATTTATAGTTGAATAATGGTAGATTATCTCATCTTCTCAAATGAATTTCTGCAAGAAAACTACAGATCTTCAAACAGGCCTAATGAAAACCCCCTGGTTGACTTAGCTTGACTCTAAATCGAGATAGTCAAATTAGTCAATTTAATAAAAAGTGGAAATTAAAAATATTTCAAAAACTACTAAATAAAAAAAAAAAATTAATGCGTTTTTCGGTTTTAGCATTTCTAAATACATAAATAGTTCCATGTTTGTCACATTTTTGCTGTAAACTAGTGCTATTAAATTCAAAATAGAAAAAGAAAAACAAATACATTTGAGACTTTTTATATCCATGGATTATTTTTTATAATGGTGCTACGTTAAATTTCTGGTATTTTTATTTTGTCTTAATTACCTTTTGATTGGATACATTTTCCACTTCACACATTGTAGAATTTTGTACGTTATTACGATCAAAAGTAGTTTCATCTAATTCCACAAATGTACAATTATTATCCTTGACCACAGGTTCTAATGAAGACATATTATTATCAGGACCAATATCTAAGAGTTTGTCAAATATTTCTTTGGTAGATTGATCAGCAAAATTTATTTCATCACCAAATGCAATAACATTACTTTCAGACATCGAGGCATAGTTAGAGTCATTATTGGATATGAATTTGGTAGAATCTTTGGAAACATTATCTAAAATAAATATAATTTGAAAATAAAAAAAAATTAAATAATTGTACATAATTTGAACCTTAAGAATTTAATATTTAAAGTTAAGTTTTTTTCCCCCCAATTAAAAATTAAGAGCTTTTTAATTAAGAACTGTTAGGTAATTTTTTATTTAAAATTATAAATATTTAAAAATATTACCATTTAATTTGTTTGACTCGTCACTTTCGCCAATGTTTGTTGTATTTTCTACCAGCTTTACCAAATCAGCATCATTTAATTCTAATATGGGCATATCTAAGGCAGCTTTAAATGATTCGCCATCATCATAGGTAGCCGCAGTGCTTTTTATTAATTCTTCTGGTCTTAAATCAAAATCACTCGTTTCTATAAGACATCTTATAAAATCATCTTCTTGATTATTGGCAATAGAAAATTGTGATCGCGGTAATTTCTCATGACTAAATGATGTTGTTGAAGTTGTGGAATTTGGATTAAATTGCGAACTTTTTACCGATAAATCTAAAGGTAAACAATTATCTTCTTCGTTTATGGATAATAATGTTTCAAAAGAAAGATTGGTGTTTTTATTAAGATTAAGAACTTGGGAAGAAATTATGGAAAAGTTTGATTTATCTGATTTAACTGAAAGATCTAAAACTTCGTCACGTGAATGAGCCTGTGGTGGAGGCCCTGGATGTCCTTTATTATTTGGTATCGATGGTAGTGATGGAATTTGAATATTTATAATAGGTTGTTGTTGTTGCTGTTGTTGTTGTTGATGTATTGATATGTTCTGTGTAGTTTGTTGTAATTGACGTTGTTGTAAAATATTTTGTAATCCCATATTTGCAATTGGTAATGGTATAGATATTGGTATGCTAGTGCAGTTGTCTAAAACTCGATCAATAACATTATTACCCGTATCGGCATTATTGTCAATATAGTTAACCTTAAAATATAATTTAAATTAAAATTTGATTAGAAATTCAAGCGTATTTTCAGGCTTATATTTTAAATGGATTTTTTATTTTCAAAACCCGCTAGATTGTGCAAAATTTAGTGGTTCTACATTATACAAATAATTATCCGCGATTCCTTTCACAGAATAAACTAAAAAGGGAAATTTAAGCGAATGCAGATGATTAATCTGTACATACAGCCACTCATTTTCATATGCCAACCTCACCCACAATCCACCTTGAACATGGTGTTCCCTGTTAACGCTGACGAGGCTCTAACCATCGAGTATGGGCGGTATAGTCCGGTTCGCACGACAATCGATTCGGATTTATCCGAACAAGGATTGTCACTACAGCTTTAAGGGAAATTATCTGCCATTATTTTTAATATTAAATTTCTTTAAAGGCGTTACAACAACAAATTACAAAATAGAGATTAAAACGGATAGAAATTGAACGTGAAAAAAAGTATGAGGACGAAATTCAAAGAAAATGTTCAAAACTGAACTAGGGTAAGACTAAACAAAAATTATTACTAAAACATAACATCACGCAATATTAAAATCGTTCCTATTAGTTTCTTCAGGCAAATCTCTTATCAATTTTAACTATTTTGTAATTTTAGTTTATTAAGTAAAAGGAATTGAGGAAAACTATTTATCTAATGTTTTTAAAAATAAAAATTCCATTTTACAAGAAAGATTTTATCAAACTATTGAAATACAAGCTATATTTCCTATTATTTTTTCCACCACTGTATGTACCTTAAGATATTTGAAAATTTAAGGGATTCATCGAAAAATTAAAAATAAAAAAATATTTCTGGAAGAAATTAGTAGGTTAGGTTAGAAAGGGTTATGTGCCCAAGGGCACAACTCCACTCGGAGACCAATACGGTCTATTGTTAATCCCTTCAGAGAAAAACAGTAAGAAAGAATAGAAATAGACAGAAAGATAGATTGAAAGATAGATATAAAGAAAGATAGAAATATAGAAAGGATATATAGTCCCCTTGCTAGAAACAGCCGTTATATCTCCCTGACAAATCTCAGCAAATCTACTGGATTGCATCCAGCGACACACCTGAGTTCGTCGTGAAATCCTTCTCCTAGCCATTTCTGTCTGAGACCCTGCAACCTAGGACAGTGGCACATTATATGCTCAACTGTCTCCAGCTCCTCAACGTCCTCGCACAACCTGAAAAAATCCGGTATGTTCCTGTCCCATCTGCTTGTGAAAGCCCTGACAGAACAGTGACCGGTCAGAAACCCCGTAAGGGTCCTGAGACCCTCCCTGTCCAGTCCCAAAAGAACCTTGGTTGCCCTTGCGTCCAATGCGGGCCATAGCGCCCTTGACACCAGAAATTAGTAAGTTATAAAAGAAATAAAAAAAAAAATCCTGTTTTGCAAATATAAATCCAATATTCAAATTCATAAATATTCACAATTGTTGCAAAACAACATAATTTTATCTAAAATTAAAAACTGCATAGATTAAAATAATTTGTAAAATCACGAACTTTACTGAACATAAAATTTTATATAAAAACGGAAAATTAAACAAAATTGGTTTACAAAAGGTTTCTTTTTCAGTTTAATATTAATATTTATAATTTAAACCAGTGACACAATATATAAAAATATATATTTGGTAAAAAATTGCTAAAAAAAAAAAAAGTGAATAATGATATCAAAAAAATGCTATCTAGCACATTTTTATAAATTTTTAGTGCTAAATCACAAAAAAGTGCTAAATCTAGCATCCATTATGCTAAAATGACAAACATGGTCAAACTCCTTATAAAAAATAAGTTTTTTCGTATCAATTAATTAATAGACAATTAATTAATAGACAAATCTATTTAAAATGTAACGAAAAGTCACATTACATCTGTTTGCAAATATTTGAAGACCGAAAAATTGGAATTTTCAATTGTTTTTACTGAACCATTCTGTGGAATACCTGCGGGGTATGTTAGGGAAAGGCACAGGGCATGGAGAGAGTCTGAATTCTCTGGTTACTGGCAAAACTCTCCTGGTCAGCGCCAGGCTAAAAGATTGATCCACTGTTGCCAGGTTTGACGATTTATCGTCATTTTGACGATTTTTAGTAACTAAATTACTAAATGACGATTTGACGATTTTTGCTTCCAAAATGACGATTTTTTGACAAACGTTTAATATGTCAGCAAAACATGTTTATTTGCTATTATTAAAAAATCACCGGATCTATTTTTGGATTTTTATTATTTCGTTAAAATTAAAAACTATTTTTTATTGAAAGTTTAGCAAAATGTTATTTTGTGGATTCATGTTAGGTTTATTTTAATTTATTTTCTGCCCTTAATAACGGTAAAGACCACTGCAAATGCAGCTAAAAACAAATGAAATTTCACCTGAAAAAAGAACGACTTACATTTTAGTAAATTCAATTAACATAATCATTTGTTTTTTACTGTTCAAAAAATTAACTACAATTGTATCATTAATGAGTGGTTCAGTCAGTGCAGTAAAATATAAACAAACATTAAATTGTTACAATTAATTACAACTGAAACAACGACAAATATTTACAGCAGAAGTTCCCTGTGTATGTGCTTACTTTTTTCATGGTTGGCAAACACTACCTTTTCATGACAATAGCAGTTGCCTGCCATGGCCACGCCAATGCCGTTATGAACGTTTTAAAGCTACGATTCCAATAGTTTCATGTGTCTTTACAGGGTTCATTTCAAATTCTACCCATTAAATTAAGTTACATCAACAAAATAACGTTATAAATCGTCGTTTCGGTATTTTAGCGTTATTTTGACTTGAACTAGTTCAAGATATTTCAAAATCAAACAGGTTAAATAGAAAACTAAAACCGTTTACATAAGACGAAACATGTCTTTAATGGAATCGCTTTTTTATTATGAAAAGTTATTAAATGCCAACCCTGCTTTTTTAATATTTATATTTTTATAAAGTTTAATTAGTGTAAGGTTGAGATAAAAATAAAATATTTTTTAAATTAAAAAAAAAAACATCCAAGTTTTTGCGAAACAAACATCGAGTTCGAATATTCTCATTTATAAATCCAAAAATAAATCCGGTGCTTAAAAAACAGGCCTAATAATAATATCAATAATGTGTTCCAAAGTGAAACTTCAGATATTCACAATTTATATTTGAAGATGGAAAAACATGCAGTAATAAACAATATTTAAATAAAAATAAATAATAATAAAGGGTCCGCCAAATAACTTTTTTTTTTTGAACTCCTAAACCAATTGGACTTTGTATGGCGTCATACCAAGTTCTTTATGCAAAATTCGTCTCAATGATGTCTCCGAAATGTTCAATTGTTGAGAACGACGGTGAATTGATGTTGATGGCGCTTCACGCACACTTTCTGCTACAGCAGCAATATTCTCTGGTGTACGCACTGTTTTTGGCTTTTCACGCTTTGGTTTATCGATGAGGATGCCAGTTTCTTTCACTTTTTTCACAAGATAACGAACATACGGACTATATTCGTTCAGCGGAAGGATAAAACTAATTAACTGTCAAATCAGACATGAGCTAAGTGTTACCATTCACGAAATAAGCACTAGTTAAAAAAAAAACGTTAGATGGTGGACCCTTTATAAATAATAAATTAAATAATAAATAAAATAATAAATAATTTTTAGCAATTTTAAAAACCAACCCAAAAATATGAAATAATCAAAAATTTCAAAATTTATTGTATTAAACTATGTCATCACATGTAATGCAATTTGAAACTTTAATTCGTTAATGGAAGTCCAAATTTAATAATTAAAGAAAATAACATTGTTAAAGAATTTCTAAACTATTTAAAAGAATTTAAGATTTAAAAATTGTGCTACTGAAGTGGTGTTTACAGAATTATGTAGAAGGAATTAACAGTTAAAATGGTAAAGTGCTATCGTTTTAAAATATCATGATTTTCGAAGTTTAAATTACAGAAAAGTGTAAAAAATCATATTATATTACACCGATAGTACATGAGCATTTGAAATATGAATTACATTACTATTATTTTTTTTTTATTAAAACTTTATCCCACTTGTAACAAATATTTTTTGTTTTGACGATTTTTGAAAATAAAATGACGATTTTGACGATTTTTATTGGAAAATTTGACGATTTTATGCTCAACATACCTGGCAACACTGGATTGATCTCTTTTTCCAGTACTGGGTCGAGGCGACTCTTGTCGCTTGAAAGGGGGGTTTGAGGGCCCTGGCGTCGTACTTAACTGGACACTGTAATCTCAGATACCATCTGCACAAGAAGGATCAATCGGACACGGATATGTGTAGGTTTTGTGAGATGGTGTCTGAGACCTCGGAGCATGTTCTCTGCGAATGTCCCAGGCTTTGTGATAGGAGACTTAGGTTTGTAGGTGATCGCTTCATTTCGCCTTCCGACATCGCGAACATTTTGCCAAATAGAATAATTGGCTTTAGAGGTAGCTTGAATCTGTGGTAACTTTAGGCAGCACAAAAGACCTACATTGGTCGCGGTGCATAGTGCCTTCTGATCTAATCTAATCTACTGCAGTATTGCCTTTTTGAACAAAGTACTAGTCTCCAAACAATAAATTTACAAAGTAGTGCTTTGTTATGTCTTGGCACCATGAGTAAAATTTTGGGGTTTTGTGACCAGTGTTGCCAGGTTTATTGAGCGTAAAACCGTCAAAATTGTCACCATATTTCAAAAAATCGTCAAAATAAAAATATTTTTTATATGTGGAATAAAGTTTTAATAAAAATATAAAAGACAATAGTGTAATTCACATTGCAAGTACTAACATGCTATCGTTGTAATATAACACGATTTACAACACTTTTCTGTGGTTTAAACTTCGAAAATCATGATATTTTAAAACGATGGCTTTTACCACTTACATTGTTAATCACTTCTACATAATTCTGTGAATAACATTTCAGTAGCACAATTTTATTTTTATTTTATTTTTATTTTATTTTGAAATCTGAAATTTTTTTTTAAAATTGCGAACTTCTTTAACAATATTAACTTCCATTAGCGAATTAAAATTTATGATCAAATTCAAATGGCTTTACATTTGATGGCATACAGTGAAAGAATTCTCTGCATGTTATCAATGAATTTTTGCATTAGATCTATGAAATAACACTTTATATAAACTAGTCCATTAAAAAATTTCATTAAATGAATGCAGTTTCTAAAGCTTTTCATTAAATTAATGCAGTTTTTCATATAATTTAATGAAAAATTTAATTTTATTTATTAAAAATTTCATACGACTCATGAAAAAGTTTCATAAAATCAGTTTCATTAAAACTATGAAGCTTTTTCATAAACTTTAAAAAGTTTATCATTCACATTGTGAAGAAAACATCATCAGTTTAGTGAAAAAATTACATTCGTCCAAGAAATTCTCTCTCGTCCAAGAAATTAGGTTCTGAAATTTTTGATTATTTTATATTTTTAATTTTGGTCTCGATTTTGATGTTTCTAAATATGTACAAATTATTTTTATTCAAAAATAGTTACTGCTTGTTTTTCCAGTTAGATTTTAAAAAATAGTTTTTTTTTTTAATTTAAACTAAATAATATAAATCGAAAAATAGATCCGGTGACAAATAAATATGTTTAGCTGACATATTAAACTTTTGTCAAAAAATTGTCATTTTGGAAGCAAAAATCGTCCAATCGTCAGTTAGTTATTTCGTGTACTAAAAAACGTCAAAATGACGATAAATCGTCAAGTCTGGCAGCAACTGCGTTTGTGACATTAAATATTGCCAAAAGCACTAAGTGGCCACAAATGATTAAAAACTATTCAATCTTTTTCCTTTTTAAATTAATTATTTATATGAGAACAAAAGGCGTTCTTAAAAGTGGCACGCATGTAAAAATAACAGCAATCCACTTTTTTCGGACAGCCCTGCTCTCATTTGTACAAAAATTATGCACTGGATATGCAAAGCCATACCCCACTGGAGCATCAAACTATTCACACTAACAACAAAAACATTGAAAATAATCAAATGCCTTGTTAATGTTTATTGAACAGTAATTGCTGCAATGCGTCTGCACTTAGAGTTTAAAGTAAAAACTCTATAAACGAAAGTGTTATGTGCAAAGACGAGCACCCTTTTTAAATACACGTTGAAAAATAAAAATTCTTATATCAGAGTAAATTTAAACTACCTGGGAATTTAGTATACATAAACATATCTACTTTTACTCAGACTAGCAATACATTAAGTACGTAGGTCATTTGAAAGAAGAAACAATAAAATAAACAAAATTGTGATGGTATTTATGTGCCTGCCAAAAAGTGCCAAAATGGCTTAAATTGTGCCAATACTTATATCCCCCTTTTAAAGTCCAAGTTTTTCAAACTTTTTCTTAAATTTTATCATTGATTTTATTAAAAATTGTTGTTAAATACGAAAAATTTAAAAAGGAATTAAAAAAAATCAAAAAAAAAAACGGTCAAGAAAAAGTTGAAAAAAAACTAAGGACTTAAGAAAAATATTTGTGTTTTATTTAAATTTGTGCAGACTTTTCATAGCTCCAACAAGCTATTACCTTGTTTTTCATAAAGTACTAAAAAAATCATATTATAAGGATTTTTTCTTATATTTATTATTTAGTATTTTTGATTTAATTACTTCTTATGTATTTGTTGTAAAAAATTTTGAGTTACTTAGTAATCACATAATTAATTATATATTAATACACCAACCGGACACTAAAGCGATGAAGACTATTTTCTATGGTAGTGTCATCAGACCATAGCCTATGGTGGGAATCGAACTCACGACCCGCATTGATAGGATAGCAAACTACCAGCTGACCTACCAAGTCAATCAATATTATACTTTTATTTTTTTTTTGTTTTTGAACAAGTAAAATCATTAAGTTAGTTTTTAACGATTTTTTATACCCTCCAAAGTCGAGATGATAAGATATAAAGGGCCCAGCCAGAAAAATACAATCCCATCGTTGGCATACCGTTATTAATTAAAAAATGTTGTGCTTTCAAAATACCTTAAATTTAATTAATTTTGAGAAATAGGTATAATAAAAAGCATTTAAAAACCAGCAATACAGTTCGGTCTTAGTCTTTTACATCGTATTTAAATGTGTTAAATATAATACTGGTAAAAATAATATTATTAATACTGGTAGAAATAATATTAAAAGCGAATTTTGCGGGTGGTATAACACATTCCAGGCAGAAAAATAAAATTTTTAGACTCATCATTTTTTAACTCTAGTAAGTACATATACCATGCGTTGCCAGAACGAGGGATTAACAATTTGATCCTTTCTAAAAAGGTGGGGGGGGGTGGTTTACAAAAATAAAAGTCGTTTTCCACTACTATTTTTTGTCCGGTTGGGAATTTTTACCTGGGTAATTATAACATATCGAGATTGTTCAGATGGTAGAACTGATGACTCACAACCTAGCGTCCCAGGTTCGAATCCCATTTGGGAACATTTTATTAGAAAAAAATTTTCAATAAAAAAAATTGAAATATTTATGTGATGAGGTTTTTTTGGTTTGGCTCAAGGTCATAAATTAAAAATAAAATTCAAATTTTTAAAGTTTTATTTTTAAATATTTATTATCTTTTCGATATTTCGAACAGCTTTGCTGTTCATCTTCAGGAAAAAAATTAAATATCTTTTAATAAAGCGTTGAGTTGAAAGCGTCGTTACTTGTTTGTTATCTTATTACAAATATTTATTAAATTTAGATTTTTTATATTGTAGACTCAATTATATACATAGAAAAAAATCTGTAAATTATCAACCTTCCTTAAAAATGCATTTTAAGAAAATTAACGAAATTGCGAATTTTGCAAAAATTAAACGTGCTGGAAAAATTCGGAGTAGATTTGGATTCTGGAGATCAACGTTTATAAGACTCAGATAATTTGTTGCATAGGGAGGATAGCTGTGATATTGAAAATAACTTACAATACATAAATTTCGTTAAAACTATAGCGATCTTTAAAATTTTGACAACAATTTTTTGTGCAGTGAATAAAAGCCATTGAAACTATGAAACCCCATCATTATCTCAATTTTTTTAAAAAAAGTGATTCATATGTTTATTATAAAGGCGGGGAAAAATATTGAGATGAATAACATTAAAGGATGTTGAAAAGAAATGGTGTGGTGAAAACCCATTTTTTTGGAAAAAATTTTTGAGGCGAAATAAAAATTTGATATGAATTTAAAATATTATTCGTCTTTAAGCGTCTAGTGATTTTGATTATCACTGAGTATTATCACTCAACTTTTGAACCGCTTGACCGATTTTGCTCATTCTCAATACCAAACTCTTCGCGAAGATGTCCATTAATGTAGGTAAAGTAGGAGTCCCGATAGTGTTTTCGTGCCGTGATCGACATTTTACCAGACAGACGGACATCGCTAAATCGGCTTAAAAATCAATAAGTATCAAGAATATAAATGTATGTGCATTTCTCAAAAATTTTAAGAATCCTTTAAACTGATTTAATTTTTGTAATTCTTTTTTTAATGGAAGGGGGTTATATATTTGGATAAACAACACTTAAACTCGTAGGAGTGCAAAATTTTAGTGCCATAGGAGTATATTTCTAATTGTTATCGTTACGTGTAGTTTAAAAATTTAAATATTTTTGTTTGTTTCAACTTAACTTAATTGGCGTGCCATCACCTACCAAATAAATACATGGCAGTATAGAATTGAAACCAATTTTGTTTTAGTTTTCAAATTTTTTGGTGTTTTTTTGTACTTTCAATTTATGAACAGATGTATGCTTCGTTGATGTGGCCTTAACAGAAATTTTAAATTTTGTTAAAAAAGCAGTTTTTTCATGACGCATTCGCTGTTTAGTTTCAAATATGCCAATTTGTTGTGTGAACTGAGTTTTTTATTATACTGTACAACATTTTTCAACAAATGATTTTTGGACTCAATTCTGATAATTGTACGTGAATGTAGACCCAAAAATTAGAACTTTTGAACAAAAAATGTGAAAAATGGGCATTTTTACGATTTTTAAGGCACCGCATGCACTTTTTTCGGGTAGGATTGTTCCGCATTTTTTCTCCTATTCAATATCTACAACTTTGCTTCAGACACAAAAGAGATATTCCGTACTGTATACTGAAATATAACCGTGTTAAATTACAACATAAAATCAGAGGAGCATAAACAATTTTAAGTGCTAAGATTATATCTACTTTTTGAAAATTGTGCGAAATTGAATAATTTGTTTTTTTTTTTTATATAGCAAACAATGATATTGACAGATTTTAAAAAAAATTGAACTAATTGTGTCAACGCATGGAATTTGTATCCATCACAAATTTGTTTTAAAATCCAGTGTGTTCTAAAAAATTTACAGCTTTATCTAAAAAATTTTCGCTCCGGCACATCAACAATATTGGTCAAAATTTAAACGTTTTTTTAATGCGTTAACACAAAACCTTGGGAGCATTAAAAATTTTTAAGAAATGGAGATTTAATGGACCAAATGAAATTTAATTAATTTTCTAAACCATCATGTTAAACTGTACTTATTTACAATTAGTTTGTAGAAAATGCATTTTCTGTTCAACTGCTTGCGTTAAATTCAAATGTAATCTCCAAAACGAATTATCATTTTTAAATATCGCATAAACCGCGATTTTAAGTCAAAAATTAATTGTTTGAAACACCACATTTGACAAAGATTTTTGGATAGCATAAATTAAAAAATTAAATTTCCGTGAAAACGCAAAAAAAAAAAATATAAAACAATGGTATGTGTTTTATTAATCGTAAATCAATCAAAAAATTTAATTTTGAGAATTTTTAAACTTAAACCGCGCCCTGTAAAATGTGGCAAATTGTATTGAAAGTGCCTGAGTGATATTCAATATTTGTGTCAAAAGTGGCACAATTGCCAACACTGATGCTATGTACTCTACCAGGGCTGGCAAAACTGTGCAGTGCGTGTCAGTAATGGTACGTGACATTTTCTTGAAAATTTTCAAATATCGTAATTTTAATGGAAAAATTTAGTTAACAAAATTATCAGAGGTTTAAAAATGTATTTTCGCTATTAAAAAATATGTTTTAATTTGAAAGTCGAAACATTTTTCATAAAGGTCGTAAAACGCCTTTCAAAATGAATGATAAAGAAAAAGTTTTTACAGAATTTTGGTAGAAAATTGGATTTACATCAAATTATCACAATTTCTCTTGAAAATTAAAAATCCCAAAAAATTAAAAAAAAGCAAAACCGACCAGAACTTTAAAGAATTCATACAATTTGGGAATGAGTTCATTAAAATTTAATTAATTTTTTAATTCAAGGAATGAATTCTTTAACAATAAAATTCTAAGAATGAATTCCTGTCCCATGAATAAAACATTAAGCGTTAAAATTAAGGAATTCATGAAATAATCATTCAAATTCAGTTAATTCAACTTTTGGTCAGGGAATTCATTTCTTAGGGAATGAATTCCTAGAAATTCATTCTATTTTCATTTAATTCTCTTAGGGAATTAACATTTTTTGTTTAACTCCCTGAGGACTTAACTTTTTTGTTCAATTCCCTAGGGACTTAACTTTAACTTTTTTGTTTAACTCCCTAAGGGACTTCACTTTTTTCCCTAAATTTAGGCAGTTCACTTAATGCTCAAAAAAAAAATTGTTCAGTTGTGTGTAGGTTGTTAGTGAACTTTTATGGAAATTCCTGGTCAAATTAGGGATGGTTTGAAAATCAAAATTGCCCTGAAAGTAACTACATAATCTTTAAATACAAAAATAAAAACTAAAATAAAAATTTTTCGAATTTTAAAAGATTGCACTTGGAAAGGGCTTTCAAAATATGTAATTAATGTGGCACTCAACAAATAAAGTCTTGCCACCCCTGTACTATACAAACACACAGTAATATTTAAATTGTTTAAAAAAAAAATTAACCCCAATTTTAAATATTTTTGAGAATATCCCATATATACCCTTATCAAAGTGTGTGGTGGATACAAAAATATCTGTTTAAATTATAAAAATGTGTCAAATTCTGTTGAAAGAGCCTGCGTGATATTCAATATTTGTTTGCGTCAAATGTGGCACAATTGCCAACACTGATGCTATGTACTATACCAGTGGTGGCTAAACAGATTTCCGTTGGCACGCGAAGTTTTTGTTGAACGTTTTCAAAAAATACAAATTTAGTTTATCATCGAAAAATTCTGTAAAAATAACACTGATTTGCAAATCTAGAAAAAGTTGTTCTTTCCGGAATCAAAGATGTTGGTCACCTGATTACAAATATATTTTGAAAACTTTTCCATCTATTGTCATTTAAAAATTAGAAAACGCACTTTTTGTGTTTTTTCATTTCATTTCATTTCATTTTTTCGAAATAATATTAGGCTGAATTTTAGGCAAACTGGTCTTTCAAATTCAAAAAATTTCTGTTGGTTTTCTCTACAAAATAAAAATTCAATCTATAAACTTTGTTTAAAGACGAAAAATTCAAAAATTCTATAAAATTTTTTAAAACTTTAATAAAACAAATTCTTTACTTTTTTTTAATTTTCATTTACAGAAGTTCAAATGTTGTTAAAGAAGAAATATCTATAAATCTGTGGTGCTATTTTAATTTGAAATTTTTCTAAAATTCGAAAGAGAAAAAGGCCATTAAATAACAATATTATTTAAGGTGGAACGCGAAATATTTTAACAAACAATGTCTGTTTTTGGCACGCAACGAAAAAAGTCTCGCTACCCATGTACTATACAATCACACAATGGTGTGTTAAAATTCTTATAAATAAGAAAAGCGTTATATTCACAGGTCTTTAACAAATAACTAAATCGTCAGTTACAGAGCTTCAAATAATAAATTCTATTTGGAAATAAATTCCTTAAATTGAATTTAATTTCTGATTTAGGCAATGAATTTTTTTAACAAGAAATTATTAAGAATTAATTTCGTGAATAATTTCAAGGAATTATAATTTCGCGAATAGATTACCTTACCATTAAGTATTAAAATTAGGCAGTTCATTCAAACCAAGTTAATTAAACTTTTGGTCAGGGAATTCATTCCCAGTGTCCGACCGAACAGTTTGGCCAAAGAACTGTATTTGGTCGGCCGAACAGTGAATTCATTGCTTAATTACGGACTCTTCTTTAAATTTGACACTCAATATCGCATTTAATCAGCCCAATAAACATTTTTCCATTAGCCAACTGTGTCCATAATGCTTTAAAATACTGCCGAAATGCATTTCCTTGCCGAACTGTTCGGTCGGGAACTATTCATTCCCAATGGACTGCGCATTCCTTAGACATTTATTGAGTGATTGCGTAATTCCCTAAAGAAATTAATGTGGAATTAAACCAAATAGAATATATTTAAAAATCGACAAAATTTGATACATCGAGAAAAATATTTTAAACTACACAAATATTTTTTGCGACTTTCGAGCTACAAAAATAATTACATATACGCGAATATTTAAAATAATTTTTACCAAAAATTAAGCTTCCCAGAAATTTTGCCTGAACATTTTTAATTTTTTTTTTACGTAAACAGTATTAGCTAAAATTTAATTGTTCATTGACAACAATTTGATTCTATAAAAATATATCTATATCGCCCATTCCATGATAGATTGGCCAAAATCTGACCGGGAGTCATTTAAGTTTCTTTATGTTTTGTACAAGTATTCTCTAGGATGTCTATTAATCACTACCGTTTTCAGTTTCTGTAAATTTTATTAACCCGTTTTTCAGTTTTTAAAAAATCCAAAAAGTTTTAAAAGTAGTGAACTTTGAAAATTCATATTTCCTAAAATAGATGGACTATTTCAAAGATTTAAAAAGCATATGAAAGCTACAATTGCCTACTTTACGATTTGTAATTAAAAAAAAAAACTCTTTCTTGCTAAAAATGCATTCATAATGCAAATGCAATTTTTTAATACATTTTGCACTTTTCCCCATCTTTGATTTTTAAACTTTGTCATTTTGAAAAATTTATAATTTTTGGAATAAATAACAACTTCGATTTTTTTAGAACCAGAATTCAAAATATTTTTAATATTTTTTTTTTTTAAATAGTTTACTATATTTATCTATACAAAAATATTTTTTTGGTTTTTTATGATTTTAAGTTTTTTGTATACCCAGAAAAATTTTTCGAACTCCTTCTAAAATTTCTAGTTTTAGAACTACTTTTTGGGGAATTATATCAGGTTATTTAATAGCATTCTTAGAACTAGTGATGGTACAACTAATTCTAGAACTCATACAAGAGAATGTTACTGAGCATTTTAAAAACCCATTTGGAATGTTTTGAGAACTAGTGCTGAAGAGCTGGTTGAACGCTACTTCTAGAACGATTTAAAAAAATAACCTAGTTCCAAGTTTAAAAAAACTTTGATTTGTTATACAATTCTTGCATCTTGTATTAAAAAAAATGAGATCAATGTTTTAATAATCTGAATCAAGTGGCGACACGAACGTCAGATGTAATTTTATGCTTTTTGTCGTCAATGTATTGCACTATGATGAGAATAAAATTATAAATAATACCACATCATTTGAGAGGGTTGAAAAACTGTGAACTATTTTATGAGCAAAAATGGCACTGACATGATGGACAAAAACGGTATAAAGTAGAGTGCTTTTAGTTTCCGACAAAATTTTGCTAGCTGCACAATAAATATTTAGTACAAAAATTCCGCGAAGCATTAAATTTTCGAAGCATTAAATTTTTAACAAAACATAAATTTTCAACAAAGATATATATCACAAAAGTTGACTTACAGGAATAAAACTTATTTTTTTGGGGAATTCTGTCTGATTTCAATTAAAACTGGATTCCTTTTGTATCTTTTACATCATATTTAAGCACAATTTTATTTTTATTTTAGCACAATTTTTGCATATACAAAATATTTCACCTTCAAAGCAATAGTTGCTAAAACTGATGTTAGAATAGGTTCTAGAACCGTTCTATAGAACTAGTACCTGTTCTTCAAACGCTCCTAAGAACAAGTTCTAAGGGTGACAACTTCGAACAAAAATCATGGATTACAACGCCAAATTAAAACCATTACTGGCTCTAAAGAACTAGTTGTGAGACTTATACAAGTTTTGCTGGGTAATTTAAAAAAAAAACATAACAGCACTAAACTTTTAAGAGCATTATCTTTGAAAGTATATTGACTATTTCCATAATTTAAAAAACATGAAAGCCGTAGTTACCTAGTTTACGGTTCAAAAACTACGGGTTTTTTTCGAAAATACATTTTAAATGCAAATGAGATGATTTTTTTTTTTTAAGAAACTTTATTTTTGTATTTTAAATCGTAAAAAAGAAAACTATTGCTTTCAGATGCTTTTTTAATTATTGAAATAGTCGATATACTTCGGAAGATAAGTTCAGACCTGTTATGATTTCTTTGATATAACTAAAAATTATAAACTACTTTTAATTTAGAAATGTTAAGGTTAAGAAGAAGAATAAACGTTTTTCTCTAAAAATTATAAACACTATTAATTTTTAAATCAGACTAGACTAGTTTCTGCCTTTTAATGGACAGCCGACATCAGTGATTTTCCATTTTATTTATTTATTTATTTATTTATTAATCCATATTGTAATACAAAGCCATTAAAGCCAAAAAACGTATTACATAGCAATACAATCCTGAGTATAATACTTAACCTAATCTATACAAATAACTTATGTAAATATAAATCATGCATAAATAACTGCACCCATCAATTTAACTTATTGGCTCCCCAGCCGTAACAAATTATAAAAAGTACTATTAAAAAGAGATTCAGTTAAGTATTATAATCCGGTAATTTTCACAACTCATATCAAGCAATAAGAATCATAGAAGCAAGTCCCAAATTTAAATTGTATTATTATTTATAATTGTCAGATTGTCTCTATATGACAAATTTTTCAACAACCTGCTGCTGTAAGAATCAAACCTGCGCTCTTCTTACATTACAATACCAAGTTATGACCGTTTAGCGATCACACCCAATTATGGCCTCGAATGTAATGCAGCTAAATTGCAGTTTTCTTTCCTATTAGCTTTTCTGTTATTGTATATTATACTCAGAAGTGATCAACGCCAACAAGCACAAATATTCTTTTTTTAGATTTTTGTTTATTTTTTTAATCTCCTCCGTCCCTATTTCACAATGTTTTAATGTTTAATGGTTCTTTATAAATCCATTAATGGAATTCACTTTGTGCTACAAAGCATGAGCGTCTTTTTTTATATGTATTGCAAGTAGGGAATACATCCTGCGATTTCCCGTCCAGGGATTCCCGGGAAACTAAGCGTTTTTCAGTTCTCGCGATTCCGGGAATTTGGTTCGAGAATCCCGGGATTTTTAAAAACACATTTCAAACAAAAAAGTTAAATATTCTACATTTTTAATGCATCAATTATCTATGTAAACGAATTTTTTAAGGAAAATATTTAACAACTACACCGTAACAGTAAACTTTGCCGTTTATCTTAGCCATCGACCTTAATTTAGACAATCAAAGTCGCTTTATATCACTCCAAAAAAGTTTGACATTACAAAGATTTGTCCAAAACTCTTTCAATAAAAAAAAGATTGTCCTAATGCCATTTTTGGGTCAAATTCTTAGGTAAGACTCTATTGATTTTATTTTTTTTATAATTTAACCATTTTTCTTAAAACTTTTTTCATTATTTTAAGCTAACAATTTTAAGACTGAAATTTTTTTAAATCAAACTATAAGGTTTAAAGGAATTAGTGTTATACAACTAATTTTTTTCAAGCGGAATCCCGGGAATTTCGAAAAATTGTCCGCTTTTCCGGGAAATGAAAAAGTGCAGAATTTTGCATTCCCTAATTGAAAGTTTACAACCACAGCAAAACAGTCAATTCCCCTATTGCCAACTTAGCTAAAAAAAAAAAACAGATTTTCTAGCGAGAAGACATAAAATAAAATCTTTAATTTCTATTTTTTCCTTTATTTTCAATAATTTTTAAAGCTTTTTGATTTTTTTTTACCAGAGAAATAAATGTTTATTTATTTTTCTTTTTCCTAGTTATTGTAAGTTTGCAAGACCAAAATATGCAATAGGTTTTAGTCTTGCATATAAAATATAATTTCATGGATTTTGATGTTGTGGTCTTGTATACTATAGCATTTTGCAAGATCTGCAAGGGTAGTTTGCTACCAAGTGTGAATACCGCTATTGTTAATGGTTATCCAGTTTACATAGTTGATAAATTTAATTTTACTCGTTCGATAAGAAATAAATAGTTAAGTCCACCTATAAGGCATTTAAATATTTTTGTAAAATCATTTCAGAGTCGAGTTTTTAGAATTTGGAATGTATAAAAACCGCATGAAGATGCGTCAAAATTTAAAGTCATTTTGCTTAAATACATCTTTTAAACTAATCTCAATTCTGATTATTTTTTATTTTATTTGTTATGTTATAAGATAAAATATCATTTTATTTGTTTCTTAAGTTATCCATTTAATCCATTAAACACAAAAAATTACAAAAACTGCAGTTTAAGGAACTTAAAAAAAATCAATTGATGCGGTTTAGTTTTCAATTAAAGAAATTTTGGAAGCAATTTAAAATCAATCTTTGGAAGTGAAAAAGCAGCATGTACTGCCTCTTTTATATGCGCTAAAAAATGCATTCTTGAAGAATACATTAAATTATAATAACTTGAATTTTATATAAATGTCTCTATTATTCAGTAGCTTTAATAAGCCATATACAGTGGTGGACATATAATAAGAAACGCTGTTTTAATTAAGTAAAATCGCAGTGTAACTATTTTTAAGGCCTGCGCTGTAAATTAAAAGAACCGTTATTCAAGAAGTAGACAATCAACAACGTTGTTGATGCAAAACACATGGAGTTAACCGTTAGCATTTTAAAAAAAAAAATAAGATTATTCCCCAAGTAGTTGATTTTGGCTGGCCACGTAATTAGAAACATTAAGTTTTGGCTTTAATTTCTAAACTTATCTTATTATTAGTGACAAAGTAAGTGTAATTTAAAAAGCAAAAGATTGACTTGTATAACATTGATACGTTTTAGTTTATAAAATGGGAAAAAACAAGTCATGTACTCCTCAAATGAGGAAGTTAATTGTACAGTGTTATCAGAATGAAGAACTGTCCATGTCGGCTATCGCACAAAGATTTTCTTGCTCTAAAAAAATAAATAGTATTTGGTGCAATTCACTTGTACAATAAGACAAAGCAGTTTGAAATCCAAGCCAGGAAGCCTAGGGAACGAAAGACCACTTCAGCAGAAGATAGAATTATTTGTAGGGGCAGCAAAAGAAATCCATTCCTGTCATCGAGAGAAATAAAAGCTGAAATTGGATAGCAAATAAATGCGGAAATATCCACACGAACAATAAGAAGACGCTTACAAGATTCGAGACTTCATGGGTCATTGCACAAAAAAAACCGCATGTCTCAAAAAAATATTAAGAAACGGTTGCGGTTTGCAAGAGAAAAAGATCAAAATTATTGGAAAAGAGTTCTCTGGAGTGACGAATCTAAGTTTAACTTGTTTCAATCTGATGGAAAAACGTATGTGAGACGTCCTCCAAACAAAGCCTTAGACCCCAGGTACACTGTGAAAACTGTGAAACATGGTGGTGGGTATATTATGGTCTGGGGTGCCTTTTCTTGGAGTGGTGTGGGTCCAATCGTGGGAATTCTGGGAATAATGGATCAACATCAATATAAAAGCATTTTGGAAAATGTAATGGAACCGTAATCTTTTGAGAATATGCCCGTCCATTACATTTTCCAGCATGACAATGACCCAAAACACACTTTACACTTAGTGAAGTCTTGGCTTGTGGATCAAAATATTGATGTGTTGGCCCGCACAAAGTCCAGATCTCAACCCAATTGAAAACTTATGGGCAATTGTGAAAAGAGATCTGAAAGACAAAAACCCACGAAACAACGACGAACTGTTTCAGTTAGTGCAGCAAAGCTGGGAAAACATATATCTGCAAACATGCCAACTTCCAATACAAAGTATCCCGAAAAGACTGCAAAATGTGGTCAAAAATAAAGGTTATCCAACAAAATATTAAGGGATATTTCCATTTTGTATATTTTTAAGTTGAATGCAAATATTTTTTGTTGTTTCTAATTATGTGACCAAAATGAAATCTTATTTTTTTTTTATATTTAGTTAATTTTCTTAAAAATGTTATTCAAGCTGTGAATTTTTTTACTTTAAACTTAATTACTTTACAATTTCTAGTTCTTAGTTTTAATAAAGTAAACTTAGTTTTTAAAATATATTTCCAAAACTATATGCTACGCAGTTGTTTCTAATTATATGGCCACCACTGTAAGGCCCTAAGGGCCCGGTTATGTAAATGAAGACTAAAAAAAAGCTTTAAAACAAAGTAGAAGCTATTTTTGAAAAATCATTAAAGATAGTTAGCATTATGATCCCAAAAACGTCGAAGTTGTTATTTATTAAAAAAATTATAACTTTTTCAAAAATGACAACGTTTTCAAAATCGAAGGAGGGAAAAGTGATTTTTTTGAAAAATTATGAATGCCAGTTTACACAATTTTAAGGAACTAAAAATTAAAAAAAAAAAATCAAAGGGCTGGAGGCCAAAAAAATTAAAAAAATAAACGTTTTTTAACGTTTTCTTATGTAATGGCCAATATATGTTTTGTGTACTTACAAAATCCTGAAATGGTGAACTCATGGCCTCTTGATTAATTTGCCCAGAACATATAGTCATACCAGTTGTTTGAACCAATTGACAAGGACCACCATTAGCCCAATCACCATCAATAAAGTAGGTAATATTTTGGTGTTGTGTTTGTTGTTGCTGCTGCTGCTGGTGATGCGGTTGTCGATTATCGACAAATTCAAAATTTTGAGTTGTTGATGTCACCAAAGGTTGAGACATGGTAGACGAGGCAGCCGGTGTTGTGGAACCAGTCGGTAATACTTCGCAATCATTAGCGAAATATTCCACATATTTAGCTAAATTACTTTTGGTAGGCGGTTGAACCGACGAGGCATCTATTGATGGAGCTGTATAAGTTTTGGCTTTTGTTTTTCGAATACGTTTTTTAACTGGTTGCTCATTTGATTGTTGATCATTTGATGAATTCTTGGTAGATTTGCGACGTTTTTTAGTACCGTCTTCTTTAAACGTTGAATTTTGTGATAATGATAACTGTTCATGAGAAGATTGTGAATGTGGCATTAATGTTCCAAAAGTTCTGTAATTATCATTTAGCTCATTATTGATATTTTCTAAAGCTGTTGTAGCCTGCAGGGTTTCTTCATTGCCGACGGCATCGTTTATAACCTCTTGTATTAATTGGGAAAGATCCTCATCTTGTTGTTGTTGTTGGAAAAATTGCAATTGTTTTGAACAGCAGGGTGGTTGTGCTAACTTTTCAGTTTTCTTATTAGAAATTTTCTTTTTGGAATTTTTTGAACAGTCCGGCTGTGATTCTTCCAGTTGCTGCACTTGTAAACATTTTTGCTTCGACAATTTTGTTCGATATTCTATTACTTTACGTGAAAACTCTGAACAATCCAAATGTAAATTATGGACACTTCTTTTAAATAGAGATGGAATTTTTATATGAAATGTATGTGGAATTTCATAATCTTCTTCCACAAATAAATCTTCGTCATGATGATAGACTGTACCCGAAGTGGATACAACAGAATCCCGCCTATTATGGCCTGATTTGATATGTTTCTGCTTCTTTGAGACTGTATGAGAATTTGTGCTAACATTTTTCAAGGATGATGATGAGCTCGCATAACTTTTATAACTTGCTTTACGTTCTCTGGGCGCTTTACGCAAAGCCAGGGGTACATCATACTCTACGGTACGTTTCTTTTTTGATTCAAGTTCTCTTTTATTTTCATTTTTCATCTGATTGTCTATCAAGTTCTCATTTATTTTTGAATAAACTTTATTCTCTGTT
Organism: Delia radicum; assembly: GCA_021234595.1. NCBI lineage: Eukaryota > Metazoa > Arthropoda > Insecta > Diptera > Anthomyiidae > Delia > Delia radicum. Next base: position 90,919,559 of record CM037852.1, read on the forward strand.
GTAACATATTCAAACTCTTCTTCTTCTGCTTCTTTAGATGCTTTAACTGATTTCGTTTTTATGATATTTGCCAGTATTTCATCGTCACTGGAATCAGAAGATAAGTCTAGCGCAAAATATTCATTTTTAAGTTCGATCTTTGGCTCTTCATCTTTTGACTTGTGTCTTTTTTGAGGTGAAACAACTTTTTGTAGAAACAACAATCTCTGTCTTAAACTTTTGATTAACTTTTGATATTCAACATCTATCGGTTGGACCTTAACAACAGCTTGCTTTTCAACAAGCTGCTCATGTAAACGTTTGCGCATAACTTTTTTCACTTCTTCGTTAGGTTTTATCTCTTCGAACAGTTGTTGTTCCAAGCGTGTAAAATCTACCAAAAAGTTTTCATCCATCTTTAAAAAATGCACAATTTTTTTCTAAAAAAATACAAATTCTAGCACAGCCTCGTGCTAAAAAAATCTTACATTCTTGCTTCAAATTTCAATAAATGTGCTTTTTATTAATTGCCGTTAATTTAGTTTGTTAATTTTTTACACTCTTTTTTTTGTTTTTTGCACTAATTTTATCGTCAATTACTAAATTAGTAAAAATTTATTAAAATTTTATTAATTTTCTTCCGAATTAGAACGTGTCATTGAAGAGAATGTTTGAACCGTTATAATAATTACAATGACTACCGCGTTGACAATGTTGCCAGATTATTATATTTGAATTGTTGACATTTAAATAGAGTTGCCGTCCTTTGCACTGCCTAAAAACGGTAACTTAATATATAATTTACATTGTACCCGAAATCTAGTTTATTAAAACGGATTTTAGTGAAAATCTGGGGACAGATTCTCTGCAAATTTTGTCTTCCGCCTGTAAATTAATAACTTTTTAGAAAAATTTTCAGTTTGAGGTTATTTTATTTATTTTGTATACAAAATGTTGTTGTCAAGTCAAAAACCAGTTTGCCTGGACCATGATCCGCTAATTTTAACGATACTATTAAAAATATCGCTTTATGTTTGCTTCACGTAATCATATAGCTTTGAATATGTTTTTGAAAAAAGATAGTAAAACAGCTGTAATTTTTCGTTTTTTCTTTTATCGTTTTTTTTTTTTCATTTTCTTTAAAAAAAAGTTTTAAAACAATTGAAAATAAAGTATTTTAAACAATTCTATTAATGTATCGGTTAATTAAAAATTGTTCTATCGGTTATAGTAATGTTTTGATTAAGTGCAATCCCTCTTTAGCTTTCAACTAAAAATTATGTTCATATACATCCTACATACATTCAATGCAGCCAAGTAAAACATGGGAACATTTTGACTTTAACACCATTTTTGTAATTTAATTTTTACCATAAAGTGGTGTTTCTTCTTAGTATAACAATAATATTTGTCTTGACCTTTTGTTCCCGAGTTGTAAGACCCCAAAGTAAAAAAATAATTATTATATATCTTCTTAGTTTGTTATAGGATCGAACAAATTAGCATTACATTAGAAAGCTTATTAAAATCCCCTTCATAATAGGTATGAACGGTAAAAATTTGTCTTACCCATTGAAATTCTGATCATTAACTTTAACTAGATTACAAACCAGAATTCGCGGAAGTGTAAATTCATTAAAATGTAAATTCGATATTAAGAGCATTTACATTCGATACGAAATCCAGTTTAAACAAGATTTCGAAATACAGGTCGTGTAACATTTTAAGGTACCCATACACTACGCAATACTCTTGTACAACTTTTGCTATTGTGCAAAATATTACCAGTCTATGTCATATTGGAAGGTTGTACAATATATTGAAAAAACAAAAGGTTTTGATTCTTATTGCGCAACCAAGAAATGTGAAAAATATTTTATAGTGTGTTGGCCACATTGTGCGATTTTTTATAAATCGAAATCTGATTTAAACTGAAAGTAAATGCCGCTTTAAATCAAAAATGCACATCACCAGCTTATTATTGGTTGACCTATAATCTACTTTTACATTTCCCTCTAAATCCGGCTTAAACTAGATTTCGAAATCTAGTTAGTGTATAATTTTATTACTACCATAGGATCAAAATCTAGTATAAACTGGATTTCGATTGTAAATGTAAATGCAACTATAGCCAATATTTAATATTTTTTAGTTTGACTTACATTTATGATCGTTTTGATTTACCTTCGTAGTTTTGGTAATGTAGCAAAACAATAACGAAGAATATTTCTCTAAGTTACTAAATTTAGTGTATATTCCAAACAGTGGTGTTAAAATTATTAAGTGATAAAATTGCGATACTGCATATATCAGATATGATACTTGATATCGAGAAACAGGTTTCAGATTGAAAGAGGATATTTGCACTATATATATAATTAATTTCTAACTCAATTTTGTCAGTGGGTCAAACCAATGGTAAGTTAACAATATAGCCTATATCGTAGACCCAGAGTGGCCACGTTGTTGGAATATCAGCTTTTGAAACGTTTGTGGTGCCATGATTACCCAAATTTACCGTAACGCGAGAACCCGCTCTAACGACGTCAACCCACGACATTTATCATGTTTTATTATTAATAATAGGAACAAAAAAAGTTTAGCGTCGTAAGTGAAATATTTTTGACCTTGAAAATTTGACCACGCTAAGTTCAGACTCCTCCTTTTTGAGGGCGGAAGGGGTTCAAAGTTGAAATTTTTATTTTTTATTTTTAAAGTAGTAAACGGATGAGAACAAACACCATTGGAAAGGTAATTAAAATTGCTTTCTAATGAAGTATAATATGTACAAGTTCTTTAACCCAATAAACAAAATTTTAACTTTGAACCTCTCCTCAAAGGAAAGAAGGCGCGACCGCCAAACAATTTTGAAAACATGACGCTAAACTTTATTTAAGCCGTTATTTTTAACGATATTTGTCAGTTAATTTTAAACAGCAATGATGTAATATCCGACTGTGTAAGCGGTTTTATCCTTTCTCAATTGCGAATGTATTTTATAACTGCAGTTATATAAATAGTATGTTAGTTTTATATAACGTATTTTTAAATTTATTATATTTTTCTTATACAAGCAACACAAAGTTTATGATCATAAAATGAACAGGTAGCCATATAAAGATGTTCATCATTTTGATCCGAATTAAAACACCAATCAGAGCCATAACAAATACTTTTGTGCTCGAAAAACTCTCCAACTAAAGAGGGAGAATCTAATTCGGCCATATCGATTACACTAAAGTTATGATACATACAGGCAGCTAAAATCTTATTATGATCCACTGGATGTGATTTTAAACGCCATATACCACCGCTTAGATTGATTTCGCCCATAGGTTGTTTCATAGAACGAGTATCAAATATACGCAGGTGTTCGTCATAACTACCAGTTAGCAAAATGTGTTCACGTTTTGGATGACTCAATAGACAAGTAACTCCAGCCATGTGAGATTTATTAATTAATATTCTCGATTTTAAGCGTAAATCGAAAGCATGAAGAAACGTATCGTCGCCACCAGTGAAAACGCAATTTTTATTCCATTTATCGAAGGCACATATCCAGGCTTCAAAATTATGAGCAGACCAAGAACGTATTATTTCCACAGTCCGTTCATTAGTCCAAGCTAGCAGACTAATATCACCATGAGAATCAGAAGCTAATATATGGTTTGTATGATTGGCCGCTATTAATTCTTCCGATAGCTGTCCCCAATCCAAAGATAAAGCTAAAAGATTTTCGTGATCTTTATTTAAATCTAAAGATATAACGAGTTGCAACTTTGCTTCTACTAATTGGTAAACTTCTATCTGTCCTATAGCATTCGCAGTTGCTAAAATCGGCAATTCCATGTTATCCTTAAGCCATTTCATATCTAGAATGGCAGGCGTTTCTACACGATGTAATTCTTTAAGGGACTTGTTGCTTTTAACAAATTCATATAAATAAATACGGCCCTTTCGACGACATGGAGATGGTGCATCAGCATTTGCTTTTATATTCTCTTCCAATTGATAGGTACCACAAACAAAGTAGTTTTTGTAATTAGGATGAGGACACCATTCAATTGAATCGGCGGAGTATTCCGTGTCAATGGTATGGATAGTTTCAATTTCCAACATGATATATGCTGTAATTAAAAAAATATTCAAATGTGTAAAACTTGTGAAAGTTCATAATAACCAGATTTTCACCAACATCAGGGTACAGATTCTCTGGGAAAAACGATATCATTTTGTTCAAAACGAGACCTAAATTATTATAATTTTGACGATGTTACGAACGAAAATGTTATGCTAAACGATAATTAGAAAACTAGTTTTTTAAAATTATTTAAAATTTTGATCTAATAAGGAAGGAATTTAACTTCGAAAAGTGAACGATAATTGTCGATCGTCCTACAGAATTCCTAGCCAGGTTTAAAATCGATTCAGCGTATAATATAAATTCACAAGTTAAAACACTGCTTTCAACTCTAGTGCAGTGTTGCCACTTTTGTGCAATTACACAAATTGCGTGTAATTATGACTTATTTGTGTAGTCCATGTGTAATTTCATCCAAGTGTAATTTGAATTTTAAATTATTGGTATAAAATTCAGATTCTAAGGATTTTTTTTTTCAGAAAGCTCAAAAATTTTATTCTTTTATATAAAAATTTTCAAAAACCGATTAGAGCGAAAAGCTTTTTGTTACAAACAATTTCAGATTTTAAGGAAATGTTAAAATTAAAACACGAAATCCTCCGCTTGTTAAAAGGAGTTGAATATCAAAGGTTTTGATTAAAAACTGGTTTTTAAATGTTTCCATCACACACCATTTGTATGCAAATCGCTATTAAAAATTTTAAAAAATATTTTAAGACTCTTTGAAAGTCTACAGAAATCTACGCTGACTTTTACGAATCAAAATTGGTCTGAATTTTAGTGTTTTTTTTTTTTAATCTGATTAAAATTGACATTATCTTGTTTTGTGGTTGTTGACCGTGGAGGTCATAAAATAGTGTTTAATTGCAATTTGCTAAAAACTTAAACTATTAAAGAAATAATTATTGAAGATGTTAAAAACTATTTTAAAATGTTTCTGGTAGTCATTTTCAATTAATTTTTGTCCTTTTCATAATGACCAGTTGATTTTTTTTTCTTTATATTTGGTATTTACAATCAGCTGTTTAATCTATTTTACTAACTCTTACAAACTTTCTGTTCGTTTACTTTTTTGTGCATTTTAATAAATTTGGTCTTACGCTCTGTAATATTATTACTTATTTTTACTGGAACATTAATCGCACAGACTTATTGTTGAATTTGTCTGTAAATTGGGTCAACGCGGTAACGACGTCAAACAGAACTATTAAAAAATGTTAATAAGTGAACTTGACCTCAACCTGTGTGATTATTGTGGTGTTATTGCAAATGCCAACCATTTGATTTTTTTTGCGACAAGTATTATGATATCCGAAGGAAGCATACAATTTTTGATAAATATATTTGTCTTCTCGACTTGTTTAAGTCATTTAATAAAGAGGATTTATTAGACCTAATTGATTTTATCAAAGAATCGAATATGTCTAACCTTTTATAATTTTGCAAATCATTTTAAATTTTACATAAAAGGAAAAGAAAAAAGGAAAAAGTAAAATAAGAAAAGAGCTTTTTTTGAAGTTAACGTTATTTGTTGTGAACACAACCCCTCACTGTTACAGAGGTATTCTGTGGAAGTAGGCATTTTTCAATGCCCATCGGTTTGTTTACAATAATCCTGATCTACCATCGGGGTGCTTACTTCATTGAGCGCGTGATTCTGGCTCGTTTTTACAAGGAACGTCGACCGTCCACCGGAAGACGTTTTCATCAGGCACCCTCTCAAGCGTTCGAGTTAAACGCCTTCTATAACTTGGCACTTTGTGTATTGTTTATACCGCCATATACTCTTAATAACTCAAAAAAAAAAAAAAAAAAGAACTTGACGTCGGCAAATACGGTCATAACATGTTTTTACTACAATCTAAACTACAACGAATTAAAGGGGTTGTTTGCGCTTTTACCTTTTATTACGGACAGATCTGATTGCGGATGTTGTCTTTGTCGGTCTTGTCCAGTGAGTAATACCAAATCTTGGGTAAAATCAACTTTTTCTTCGAAAACGGTGTGTGTCAGATTTTTTGTTTACCTTTTTGTTTCTATTAGTGCTGGACTAAAGGCGATAAAAGGGGTGTTTGTGACAATCAGATACTTTCCGTGTTTTTATTAGTGTTGCAAATATAGTGGTTTTGGAATTTTTTTGATGTAATAAAGAATACATAATAATAAATCTAGTTTACGAGCATTGCTAAATAAACTGAAACTAAGGTTAAAATAGGTGTTTAGAAAAAAAAAATTTGTGTCGGCGGACCATATTTTTCAAATTATAGGCCTCTAAAGTTTGGATATTTCATTTAATGGGTATTTTCTTAAATTTGGCATGCGTTATTGGACCGAAACAAAATGAGTGTCAATAAAAAGCTTTAATTTGGTATAAAACTTTTCGAAACTATTAAACCATTGCAGCCCAACTCGTGATTTTCCCTTTTTGAATTTAACTTTTTTTTTTAAAAAATGCAATTATTTCAAAATTTTATAAGGTGGATATAAAATGACTCAATTGTAGCCAAGACTTTAAGCTTTAATTTAAGGTATCATAGTATCCAATAGTTTACAAAATACCGTATATATTAATGTTTAAAATTTGTTTTTTTTATTAAACCTAGTAATTTTTTCAATGTTGTTGATTTGGATTACTTATTCATAAAGTCATCCATAAACAAGTTAGTGGCTTTGCTGAGTAAAGTTTCTCTAAATAACCGAACTTCAAGCCGAACTTAGGGTTTTTCTCCTCCAGTATGTTCAACGCCCGACTTTCACTTTTTCTGTGTGAAAGTCATCCATAAGTAAGTTAGTGGCTTTGCTGAGCAAAGTTTTTCTGTATAACCTTGCTTTGCAAAAATTTCGACTTGCTTTGAAAAAAGTTTCAAGAAAAATTACACGATTTTGCAAATATTATTTGTTGAAGTGTCTGATTTAGGTGTTATTAAAAACCCCAAATCCAGTAGTTGCGGTAAAAACTAATGGACTTAAACTGAGAAATTTCCAAATTTGATATAGAACCCTTAAAACTTAATTGAACATTAAAACCAATTATTATTCTCGATTATAATATTAACTGCCTTAGATTTTAAAACTACAAAAAGTTTTAAAGATTTTAAATTCGATTCTACGATATTAACCCATAAGTTCTAAAATCCAGGATGTTCAATGAAAATTAAAAAAGTTGTAATCTCGCGAAAACTAACCGCGCGATTTAAAAAATTATTGCAATATTTGTGATTAACAAAAATTATGCAAAAACAGTAGACTTGTTTGAATTTGGTAAATATACCAGGAATTTACTCCAATTGTGGAAACATCGTACCATGTGAGAGTAGCACGAGCTTTAAATCACTTGCCAAGTACTTTAAGATAAGATTTTTGTGATTCGATTAATACATTCAAAATGTTTCTAATAGATGAAAGAAGGGTATTTTATATTATCCGCAATTAATGACTGCTTCTATAGATTAATTGTAATTTTTGTTTAAGGTTATTTGGGATTAAATTAATTTTTTTTTCTCTAATTATTTTATAATTAATATTTTTATTACATATTTATATATAACAAATTTTTATATTTATTTTATAAATTAATTTTAATTATTTATCTTTTGTTATAATAATACATAATTATTGTAACTTATTTTTGAGTAGAAGTTTGTGATTGATTATGGCCAAAAGGCTAAGAAAATAAATAAATTATATATTGCTAGGGAAAGTCCTTCCACGACTAGTGTAGTTTTTTTCAAACTTGTTTTATTTAAACACAATTAAATAATTTAATTTATCTTCACTTAAGGCAAATTTTTTTTAAGATTTATACTTCAAAAAACATAATTCATATAGTTTTGTTGTGAAAAATACCAACATGTCGCTTTAAATTATCTTTATACCGGAAAGTCCTATTACATAGTTTACATTTAAATTCTTTATTCAATGAATGTTTTCTCATATGTGGTGCTGTTGTACCCACATTATTCAATTTTCGTGTACAACATTCAATATAGAAATCCTCTTTTGGATGTACGACCTGAAAATGGTTATCCAACATGGAGAAATAAGCAAATTTCACTTTACAAAGCCGGCATTCCAATTCTCCTTCATGTTTCGCAATTATTTCATTATGTTCCATAAGTAGTTTTTTTCGTTTACAACATTCAGTCGTATCATATATTTCCGATGCTAATTCTTTATACGTTTTTTGATGTCGACTGCAAAACGTTTCACTTTCATGTTTACAACGTTTATGCAATTTCAACGACTTCGGTTCTTTAAAACATTGTTTGCATATATCACATTGATAGGCATTTGGATTTAAATGTAGACATATATGAAGATAAATCCGATAGCGGCTATTAAGTTTATAATTACAACATATTATAAATGGAGTTTCAGAATCGTGTTTAATGTTGAAATGTTGTGTTAACATAGAGAAAATTTCAAACATTTCCTGAGGGCACCTAGGACATTCTAAATCACCTTTAAATTTACGTATAAAAGCATCGAATTTTATTTTATTCGTGACCGTTTTTTTTTCGAAACGAAGTCTAACCAATCTGGTGTTATGTCATTAGTATTGTTATTATCAGTTGACTGAAATTCAGATTGTTCTGTTTCTGTGTCTATATCTTCTGAGTCTATGTCTGAAGGATATATAGAAATTTCCTCCTTTATTATATTAATTTGTGTATAAGTAGAATTAGTTAAAGTAAGGGAATCTTCAAAATTTTCTTGTTTTGTTTCTACTTCAACTGCGTTAGATTTTCTAGAATAGTGTGACTTTTCTGCATTACCTGTAAAATACATTTGCTTGGGCAATATCGCTTCTATCTTTTGACATTCAACTTCTTCATTTGTCAAAATCGTAACTGAATTTTGTAAATTATCCTCCCTTTTGATTGTTTGATTAGTATAAACTTTGCTATTTAGCTTAGCGAATTCTATTTCATCTTGATCATACTCCATCTCATCTGTAGTAACATCAGTTGAATTATTATTAGCAGCTTCCTTAGGATGTAATATTTTTTTATGATTGTCCAAAGCATTATGTGTTTTAAATATTATATTACAATGCGGACAAGTATATGTAGGTAATGGATATTTTTGATGTTTCAAACGATAATGTTTTCTTAAAGTATTCTCTTGACTAAAAATTCCTAAACATATATCACAATTATATGTGATGGTATCTTTTTTGCATTCCATAAGTATATGGTTTCTTAATTGATCAACATCCAAAAAGGTTGCTTTACAAAATCGGCACTTTTTCAATGGTTTTGACATATGAAATTGTTGTATATGTTTAGCAAAATATGACCTATATGTTATTTTAACTCCACAACAAAGCGTATAGCTTTTTATGCCTCGGTGTTTAAGGAAAAAAATGTGCATGTAACAGAGTAAACGTAACAAAGTGTCCTTGACATACATAGCATTTTAACTCTCCTATCCATTTAGCTATAAAATCGTCATATTCGATTTTTGTCATCTTATTGTCAGCAATGTAAGGTGGATTATCAGATACACCAGTAGAATTGGTAGGAATAGGCAGTTTAGTGTTAGGATTAAACTGGTTTTTTGTGTTTATAGCATCGATCGGCCACGGTACGGAAGTTGCTGCTGACTGAGTACCAAAAAATGATTCATTTAATATTGAATCTTCCTGTTTAGCATTTGTTGTAATTTGTGGTAACGTTGGAGAATTTACAACAGATTGTTTTAGAACTAATTGTATTATTATCATATTGTCTAGCACTAGATATATCATCGATCTGTGTTCTATCGGAAAGAGTCAATGATGTAGTAGATAATGTCTGTACATCCATGGCACTAATTGTATTAATATAATCTGATTGTTTCGTCGCAATACTACAATCTTCTAGTTTCATCAGACATACTATTGGTTGTTGATATTCCAATTGTGCTTGAGAATCTATTACCGATAATTGAAATCTATGAAAATCTTCAATATGCTGCCAACATTCCACACAGATTACATTTGGTAGCTGTTTGTGTCGATGATTTATTAACTACATATAAAATAGAAATACATTTTTTCTACATCTTTAATACTCCGCAACGAATTCTACTTACTATGGGATCAAAATATTTTACAGCAATTTTGTATATTCCATTTAGTTGCCCACTATCATCGAATAAAGTTTTAAATTCAGTGCTGGAGGATACACATAAGCGACATAACGTTGTATTTGACATTTCAAATTATAAATTTTATGTTATCAATATCTTTTTTAATTTAAAAAAAAAATGTAATTTTTTGTTAGAGTTGTGTAGAGTTGTGTCGTTCATGAACGAACTAGTTCAATTGAACGACTCATTCAATTGAACGATATGAATTGTTCACCAATATTCGATCTTTTCGTACAATCGTTCATTTTGTTATTTTTATTGCATTTCAATTCAATGAAATTGCTTGCAAGAGCAATTATTTTTTTTTATAGCAAATTTTAATAATATTGTTCCAAATAAGGAAAAACAATTAAAGTTATAAAAATAAAATGGCAATTTTTGTTAGAGAAGTTTCAAACCTTTTGTCTGTGTACAGTAAAATTTGTGAAAAACTCGTAAAACATGAATAATGACACAGTACCCAGCAATCAGCTCAATCACAGAACATAACAGAAAAGATCAATTGACCGATTTGAACGAATTAGTTTACAGACTTGAATTAGACGATACTGAAAAATGAACGATTAATCTCAACTCTGGCAGTTTGTGAACGACCTAGTTCAATTAAACTAGTCTTTACTTTGAACTAGTGAGCTAGTTCGCAAATATTCAGCTGTTTTAGGTCTTTCGTACTTTTTAATGTTTTGCATTCATGCATTGTTTTCAAAAAAATCAGCGACTTTAAGGTACCCACACACTAGCAATAGTATTGCACAATTTTTCGATTTTGTTCTTTAATCTATATGGTAATATAATAAAGAACAAAACACGAGAAGTGCAATAATATTGCTAGTCCATGTGTACCTTTCGTAGACGTTTAGTCGCCTCCGAGTTTTTAGGTTTAGCCGTCTGTTTTTTATTTAGCCGCAGCCAGCCGAGATTTTATATTTTCTTCATTTTCTGTACATTATCTGGCCACTAGCCCACTGTGCATACAAACTCTGTATTTATCATTTTCTTTTTCACCACATTCGTAAACAGAAAAAACATTTTTCTACAGTTCATTCAAGAAAAAAAATCAGATTTTTGTAAAATAATTATTATAAAAAGTTTGTTAACATAAAATAAATTACTTAAAATGCCACACGCAACTTTGTGTCGCTTGTGTGTATCCTCCGGCAACGAATATAAAACATTATTCGATGATAATGGACAATTAAATAGAATTTTTAAAATTGCTATAAAATATTTTGATCCCATAGTAAGTATAATATTTTGGGCTAAACTCTAGATTACGGACATAATTCGGGTTTGTTTTAAATTTTTACGATTGATGGAACTTTTAGGGCTGTGCTCACAAATACACTTTCTTTGTCGGCGATCCCTGGTTCCAGAGTTATGGACCTACAAAGTTTAAATTCTTTGTATCTTCGTCATTTATTATCATTTCGAAAACATTATATACATATCATTTAAAAGCTAAATGAATTACCTCTCATTTAATATATACTATTTCTAGTTCCGTTAGCCTTCCGTTTTTTTTGTTTGTTTGTTGTCCTTTAAGTTAATTCATTAACAGTTAACCACTAATGAAGGTTCCATTAAAATTTTATGTAAAATTGCTTGGCCTTTAAAACGCCACGTCAATTTCTGAAGGAACATCAGCAAAACTTAAGCAACAATTTTTTTCACAATAGAGGTTCAGCGTGATGTGGCCCCAATACGCCTGAAAATGAACGAATTCCTTTAAACCAACACGTGCACAAAACAACCATTGCCTTTGCAATGGAGGAGTAAACGATGTTTAAAAGGAATCCGAATGGTTTGCATATGGTTAGACTCCACACTCTGACGGCATGCTAAGACACGCATTATTGCAAAACAGAAAACAATTAACCGTTATTCCATATTAAAAATTAATGGGGGTCACAAAATCACCTTCCTCTTCCTCTGTGGCCGTTTTTTAACCGAACTTTTTAGAAAAAACCTTCATTATATTTAATCCGTCTCTAACCCCGCAGACATTAAGAGTTAAATTCCATACATTTTCGTTTTTTTTTGTACTTTTGTTACATTAGTTATCCATAAACAGCTATCCATAAAAACTTTTATACAGAAAAAAGTATAAAACCAATTAGCCCAGACGCAGGTCGTCTAAAAACAGAAAACTTGTCTCAGCAAAGCAACGAACTTACTTATGGATGACTTTTACACTGAAAATCTTTCATCAGCAAATCCACGCATTGTGGGGAAAATTAAAATTTTTTTTTGATCGAATTTGACTACAGTCCATAGTTTTAAAGAAATTTGAAAAAAATAATTTAATAAATTCTAGATCGATTGCTCATGGCCGATTTTTAAGTCATTCATTTTATATCCTCAACCCTCTCGTCCCCAACTTTTAATGGCTGGGAATTTTTCGTTCAAACTTTGATCTATGGTAAAGAAATATTTTGTGGTAATTGAATGGCTCTGCAGCATCCACTAGCGGAGATATTTGGACCTAAAGTTCAAACTTTAATAAGCCGCCGGTCTTGTACGGGTTAAGATTTTTCAAAAATTGAATTATTTTTAAAACATGAGTTTGTGATAGGTTGTCTTGTTTAGGTGTGGTTATTGATAGCGAACTAAAGTTTGTTTACCAAATTAATTCGATAGAGTTCACTATGTTTTAAGGAAGCTTTATTGCACTAATTTATATATTCCATTAGCAGTTAGGAGAAGAATTCCCCATGCTATGGTTATGCCTATTTTTACTTATGGTATTGAGGTATATGTATATACAGCTGTTGACAACTAATTAGAAACGATATTTTGTTAAACGAAAATTCTTCATTTATAGGCCGCCTGACGTAACGGTTTCCGTCCGGACCAAGTCTATTTATTTATTTTGGTCTCATCACTCCAGACCACTGTCTTCCACTCACGTTCAATCTAGGCCCAATGTAACGTCGCAAACTCAAGCCGTCGTTTCCGTTGTATTTTTGTAGACATATAGACCAGCTTCCACTAAACGGCGGGATATGGTGCGTGACGCCACTTGGACATTTTTCAGCACCCTTATTTCGCGCTGAATTTGTCTGGACGTTTTCCTTGGGTCGGCTCTCGATATATTGACAATTTTTACGTCCACGCCAGCAGATGTTTCCCTTGGTCTATTTTTTGGGGGAACGTTTGCAAATGTTTTATGATGCTTAAGGTGTTGCAAGCATCAAAAACCATTTTTTTTGAGCAGTGGAGTTGTCCAGCAATCTCGCTATATGATTTGCCATCATCACGAAGGGCTGATATAGTGCTTCTCTCCTCTGGAGTGCAACTTTTACATTTTCCCATATCAAATCTTGAACAAAAATTTTAAAAATATTTATGCTCTAAAAAACACAATAATACATACCAAAATTTAAATATTTATTAATTTTTCACAATTTTTAATAATACTTTTTACAACTTTTTGCTTTAATCAGTGTCACTCACCAAAAATGTGTACGTTTCTAATTAGTTGTCGCAAATAAAAAAAAAAACAAAAAGTAAGAAGGCACTCAAATTTTGAAAATGATAACGGTACACATAACGAACTGCACAGCAAAAATTGATTGAATGTAGTCATTAATAGAGTAGTTATCATAAACAAAAATAAAAGAGAGGAAAAGTAACGGTAAACATACATATATTTGATGAAATGTTAAACAGAATCTTAAAAATATGTGCGTTTCTAATTAGTTGTCAACAGCTGTATATGGTACTGGTACCCCTGGTTTTAATTTGAAAAAATTGTCGTTACTTTTTAACCGTGTTGTTAGATATGTTTATTCACTAACAAACCATGATCATAAATCGTGATTTTTTAAGAGCTTTCGGATTTGATTAAAAAAAAAAAAACACATAAAATTTAGAGAAATGTGTGACATCTTTATTTGAGTCGATAGAACGACCTATATAATTCAATGTTTAAAGATGATTTCATGTAAATGTTGACCGCGGCTACGCCTCAAATGGTTCATACGCTGGGTCCAATTTTGGCATACTCTCCAGCATATCGGCCGGTATCTCACGAATAAATTTTTTGAATATTGGCTTCCAGTGCGTCAACCGTTACGGGCTTGTCCCTTAGACATGAGCCTTAACATAGCTCCACCAAAAAGGTTCTAAGGGCGTTAAATCGCACGATCTAGGCGGCCAATTGACCGGCCCCAAACTTGAAATAAACTGTTCACCGAACTCGCCTCTCCATTGTTTCACGTGCTGTGGCACCGTCTTGTTGAAACCGCATTCACCCAAGTCCAGCTCTTCCGTTTTGGACACAAACAAAAATTTAAATAAATTTATTAATAACTTTAGAATATAAGCGTTTCACACAATTATAGATAGTTTTGCGCTATCTTTAGAATTTTTCTTTTAACAGCATTTTTTTTTAATTTCGTTTCAAACACCGTCTACAACTGCGATTCAGTATCCTTCTCCCAAGCCCCATAAATAAATTAAATCAGCGTTAAAAACGGTAAAATCTAGTCAGTTTATATCCCACAATTTAAAATTTTTTTATAACAAACCTATTCAAAAAATGGAACTTTCGCTTATTATGACAATTTATTAAGCACATTAAATAAATTACTTTTAAAAATCGGTCATGATGAATCCATCTGGAATGTAGTCAGTCATTTTTAAAATTTTAGTATTTTCAAATTAGTTTAAAACTGTGGGCTGTAGGCAAATTTGCTAAAAAAAATCCAATTTTCCTACTGTGCCGGGCTTTGGATATACTGGAGGAGAAACCTTCTGAGCGCGGCCCAAGAACGGTTACGCAGATAACTTCGACAACTTCACACATAAATAAATAATCTTGTTAAATTGTAAATTCTAAAAAAGATTAATTAAAACCATTTTGAATACAGAAAACATGAATTGGGCTGCAATGGGTTAATAGTCATGGGTTTTTTTTTGTGTGAAATTAAAGGTGTTTTAATAAGCTTTATCTTGATATCCATTTTGTTCTGTTCGGATAAAGCATGCGCTAGTTACAAAGATATGCATTTAATGAAATATCCAAACTATAGAGGCCTATAACTCGCAAAATATGGGCCGCCGACACAAAACAGTTTCTGAACTCACCCAGTTTACCTCTAATATCCTTTTTTTAACTATGTCCGTACACCTTTAGCAACTGTAGTTAAGAAAATATCATTTGAAATTTAGAATATATCAACTGAAATTTAGAAATTCTGATTTGAAATTCAGAAAACATCAATTGAATTTCAAAATTCATTTGAAACTTAGAAAACATTAATTGAAGTTCAGATTTTCCATTTGAGAAATACATATTTCCATTTCTGAAAACATCATTTGAAATTCAAAAAATATCAATTGAAATTCAGAAAATATCTTTTGAAATTAAGAAAATAACTTTTGAAATTCAGAAAATACTAATTGAAATTCAGAAACACATCAGTTAAAATTCGTAATACATCATTGATATTTAGAAACTATCAATTGAAATGCAGAAAATGTCAATAGAAATTCAGAAAATATCATTTAAAATTCAGAAAATATCAAATGAAATTGTAATTAAATGCTTTCTGAATTCCAATTGATGAAATCTGAATATCAAGTGATATTTTATTTATTTCAATTAATATTTTCTGAATTACAATTGATAAGTTTCCGAATTTCAATTGATATTTTCTGAATTAAACATGGAAATTATAAATTTCAATTGATATTCCCTGAATTTCAAATGGAAATTCAAAAATATCTAGTGGAATTTAGAATTAAAGTTACATTTGAAATTCAGAAAACATTAATTGAATTTCAGAATTTCCATTTGAAATTTGGAAAAAAATTCAGATTTTTCATACGAAACTGAAAAAATATGAATTGAAATTCAGAAAATATCATTTTAAATTCAGAAAATACTAATTGAAATTCAGAAACTGATCAATTGAAATTCAGAATACATCAATTGATATTTAGAAGATATCAATTGAAATTCAATTGAAGTTTAGGAAATATCATTTTAAATTCAGAAAATACTAATTGAAATTCAGAAATTGATGAATTGAAATTCAGAATACATCAATTGATATTTAGAAGATATCAATTAAAATTCAGAAAATGTCAATTGAAATTCAGAAAATATCTATTAGCTGAAATATTAAAGCTTGCTGATTTAACCAAAATTAATACAAGTACCAAACAATTTATTATTTTATAAGTTTAGTGATGTAATTTTGATCCACTATGTACTAGGTGTATTTATTTTCTGAATTTCAAATTATTTTTTCTGAATTTCAAATGTATACTCTGAATTTTGATTGTTATTTTCTGAATTTCAAATGGAAGATCTGATTTTCAATTGGTATTTTCTGAATTTCATATGGAAATTTAAATTTCAATTGATATTTTATGAATTTCAAATGGAATAAAATAAATAAAAAATAAATAAAAATTGTGACAAACTAACTTATTTTAATTCAACAGTTATTAATATCTGGAAACAATCATACCTCAAATGTTATTTGTATAGAATGTTGGCAACATATTGAAGACTTTTATGGATATCAACAAACTGTTATAAAGTCTCAAGCCCAACTGGAATTTCAACAACCAATTATGCGTCTAACAAGACTGGAAGATGAATCATTTAAAAGAGTTTATGATGCTTTTGGTAGAACGAAATCATCTACTGCTTGCATTATTAGAGAAGAATTGGATAATATATTCAGTGATACACATATTGATATTGTCAATATATTGCCTGACGAGGACCCAACAATATATCATCAACAATCTGTTATACATTCTCCTAAGCAACTAGAATTGACTGAGGATTTATTAAATGCAATATTTGATTGTAATAGTCAAACATCAGCTGATTCAGTTAATGTTCCCGTTGCAGGACAGATCGATGATACTGGCACTATATTACCTAATGTGGAAACAATAAGTTATCAAAAATCTTTTATAAATTCTCCAGAGCAGCCAGAATTGAATGATGATTTAATAAATACAGTATTTGATTGTGACAATCAAACATCAGTTGCTTCAGTTACTTCTTTCGCTATAGAACAGGTCGATAATATATCCAGTAATACACAGCTTGATTCTCCCATTATCTCACCCCACACTGCTACATCAGTTTTTGAATTAATTAAAATACAGGATATGCCCTCGCAAGTTCACACGAATAGAAAAGACAAACAAATCAAATATGATGCATTTATCGCTAAATGGAAAGGAGATTTAAAATGTGTAATATGTAAAAGACAATTTTCAACTTATTCTATGTTATCCAAACACTTTCAATTTAAACATCATGTCATAAAATGCCATACCATATGCTGTGGACAAAAAATTTTATATAGATTCAAATTAGTAGATCACATACAAAAATATCATATTGGAAAAACAATAGCACTTAAAAAATGCAAATTTTGTACAATATCCTTAACAGATGATAGTCAATTAAGAAAACATGCACTTAAATTCCATAAAGATATGTTACTTGAACGTCATGGTGAATTTAAATGTGAAATGTGTAAATCAACATTTACACGAGAGTCTAATTTTAGGAATCATTGTCGTATTAAGCATGCAGGATATCCTTTGCCAGAATATAATTGTAATAAATGTACAATGATTTATAAATCCAAGTTCAGTTTTGAAAAACACACGAAAAAATATCATTCTGAAGAAACGAAAGATTTTAGCTTGCATAGAAATAAATCTAGCTCCTTGTCGTCTACTTCAAAAACTAAAGATGAATATCGTTGTAACATATGTCAAAGAAGCTTTACAAGTAAACGGAATATGTCCATACATAAACGTCGGGCACATGATGACAAATATCGAAACATTGCTACTAACTGTAAGCGTTTGAAATTGGAACATGACGCTTTAATTGCTAAACTAAGAGGAAAATTAGAATGTGTTTTATGTAAAACATTATTTGACACATTTACCCTATTACATCGACATTTTCAAGACCACCACGGTGGCCAACAATGTCACATAGTATGCTGCAGTCGCAAACTTTACATAAGATCACAAATTCTTAGACATATTCGTAAATGGCATAATGAAGAATCTATTAAATCATTTAAATGTCTATCGTGTACGGCAGCATTTTATGATAATGATGAATTACGAAAACATGTAGTTGAAATTCATAAACTGGAAGATATCAAAAATAAAGGGAGATATTATTGTGATATATGTTTCTCAACATTTGGTAAGGAGCCCAAATTGAGGCAACATTATCGTTTAAAGCATGATGGTTGTCCATTACCTGAATATAGTTGTAAGCAATGTAATTTAGTTTTCAAAACTCTCCATATTATGGAAAAACATAATAAAAAAGAGCATTATAATCAAACCGCAAATAAGAATGAAATATTACAAACTTCTGAATGTTCCACCTTAGAAATTGTAGAAGAAATTCAAGAAAAACACGAAACTGAGTTTTATAAATTTTATAGAAATACTAGCAACAATGAAAACAATACAGAAACTTTAGATAATTCTAAAGATTCGTCTTCTGAAGAGGAAGAAGAAAACGAATTCCAGGACTTGATTAACATAATAGATCAAACACAACAAAAATCTCAAAACATTGCAGAAGGAAACAATCGATTAAATTCGTCAATTATTGATAGTCATATAATCAAAGAAGAAATTTCTATATATCCCTCAGATGCAGAATCGGAAACAAATCAACAATTTCAGATTAACACTATAGACTATCAGAAAAACCCTATAAAAGATTTAACATTTGATTATTTTACAAATTCCACCTTAACTAAAGCCAGTACAACACAATATGATGCCTTTATACGTAAATGGAAAGGTGATTTAGAATGTCCCAAGTGTCCCAAGGAAATGTATAAAAATTTCTCCATGTTAGGTCAACATTTCCGTAAAAAACATAACGAAAGACCCTTTATAATATGTTGTAATCTTAAACTTATTAGTCGTTATCCGATTTGTGCTCATTTATGTCTACATTTAAATCCAAATGCCTATCAATGTGATGTATGTGGAAAACGATTTAAGACCTCTTGGAATTTACGCAATCACAAAAGTCATGTCCATGGCAATGCTCGTTTGTGTAAATGCTATAAACAGACGTCATCAAAAGAATATGACCGGAGTGTATGTTGTAGACGAAAACAAAGACGTTTGCAAAATGATGCAAAGATAGCAAATTTACAAAAAGAAGTGGAATGTTATCATTGCCAGTCTAAGTTTCCATACTTTTCGTTGTTAAACAATCATTTTCGATTTGAACATCCGAAAGAGAAATTCCACATTGAATGTTGTGCATTAAAATTGTATAAGGCATCTGAAATAATAAAACACTTTCTGGAACATTAGCTGGAAAATGTATTTAAATGTAATTAATGTAAATGTAATTAATTTAATTTGTTACTTTTGAATAAAAAATATTATGGGCACTCATGATGATGTTTTGCACACAATGCAAAAAGCAACAATTTGCGTCATCATAACTACTCAAAAATAAGCAAAATGTTAATAATAGTCTGAGCTCTTTTTAAATCGCACAATGTAAGATTTCATCAGCACCATAGTCCGATTGCCGTGAGAATCGGGTTATGTTCTCACGGCAATCGGACTATGTGCCGGTTCGCTTCGGATTTATTCGAGCAAGGATTACCATTTCGGGTTTAGAAAAGTTATGTTATCTTCAATATTAAATTACTTTAAAGACGTTACAACA
This sequence comes from Delia radicum, assembly GCA_021234595.1. Classification (NCBI taxonomy): domain Eukaryota; kingdom Metazoa; phylum Arthropoda; class Insecta; order Diptera; family Anthomyiidae; genus Delia; species Delia radicum. Next base: position 90,939,520 of record CM037852.1, read on the forward strand.
ACAACGAAATTATATATCTTAGAAAATAAGTTTGATATAATTTTTATTAAAATTATGTTTTTTGACCTTTAATTGCGCAATGAAAATGAAAATAAAATTTGAAAACAAAAACTCTATAGATTATTTGTCAGGACAATATCCCAATAAAGAAACATAGAGTATGGCCTCGAATTTGAATAATTTTCATTTTCATTGCACAATTAAAGGTCGAAAAACGTAATTTTTATTTTTCAAAAAAATTGATCAAACTTGTAAAAAAAGACAAAGTACGGTCTTGTTTACTCCCCCTTTACATATTGTTTTTAAACAAAACAAGTGTGGAAATAAAAAGGAGAGTAAAAACAAAAATCGTGTATTGTATATCTACCAAAGGTAGAGCTTTAACATAACGAACAATTTATTTTTGATTAATGGTGATTAGGGTGGGGCGATTTGAACATCTTAATGGGCGCTTCGCGTTTCCGATTCTTGGGATTTTACTGAGTCCACTAGACCATACGTCTACGGTGAAAATCGAGCTTCCAGATTTCGACTTTTTAGCCGTATTTTGTGAAAGTAACAATGTGTGGGATGGACATATCTCAGGAAGTAGGAGGAGCTTATCCAAGATCAATCTCTTCTTTGGAAGATTCTCTAGCAGATTAATGCATCAATCATATTTGTGGGTGGGGTTTAAGGGGCTAATTTTTAATTTCAAAATAGGGCTTTTTTGCCGTAAAGTCAAAATCTGGAAGCTCGATTTTCACCGTAGACGTATGGTCTAGTGGACTTTTTTGCTCAGTGCAATCCCAAGAATCGGAAACACGAAGCGCAAACTTGGTACGGAAGTTTCTAAAATATGAAGAAGAAAAATCGTAAATTTAACAAAAGTAGTCGTACTTATGGCCGTAATTTCAAGCAATATATACCTACTGGTGCTTAGATACCTACCGTGTACACGAACAAAATCGGGTAGGTATCTAAGCACCGGTAGGTATCTATTACTTAAAATTACGGGCATTAATCGTTCATATCTTTTTAACGGTTAAATCTACGTGATTCACTGTATTTCAATAAATCTCGTTTTTTTTTTTAAATTTTCAAAAAATATATGTTTATTATAATTTATACCATTATGCTATTGATTAATATGTGGAGCACTTACGCAATTCAAAGTTATGGATAAAAATCTACAAAAAAATATACTAAATATAGTAGAAAAACAGATTTATATAAAAAAATAATGTATTGAAAAAAATAACAGTTTTCCAAAAGTAGTTGAACATAATTGCCAATATCTTTTTACCAGTTTAAGCTACAAAAGTCATTGATTCCTCATTGTAAAGGTACTTAAATTGGGATTTTACTGGTTCACAAACTTACAAAACAAATTACTCACTTCTTTACGGTAAAATGCATTTTTTTTTTCAAAATACGTGGTTCAAACCATTGTATTTCAAAAAACTGGTTTTCTAAAATTTTTAAAAAAATATATGTTAATTATCAATTATACTTCTATACCGTGACCAAATCCCTATGTGTTACTCCTGCATGTTTCTGAATTATCGGCTTTTTAGTTAGTTTTTATTCATGTCATGATACCGTAACATCTCCACGTAGAGATTTAGTCACAACATAGGGAACTAATTTTTATTTAACGTATATTTTTGACAAAATTAAAAAAAAAAACAGTTTTTTGAAAATATTATGTACCAATACTTTTAAAAATGTTCGAATATTTTTCAAATTTTGAAACGCGATATTTCAAGATCCGCTAAGATTAGCTGTCCTACATTTGGACGAAGTTATACTTATAGATGTACATCTTCTATAACAATTTTGGCTGCAATCAGAAGGGGTGGTGGAAATCAAGTGGTTGATTTTATATGTTTTCAGTCACTATTCTTATTCTTCTTTCAGTTTTTGAAATTATCATTTCTTGAAATTATCATTAGTTGAACTTGATAACAAATTCGAACTTTTTAAAATTTTACACCGCGGGACTTTAAAATTGCAGTTACAACCTCAATTTCAATTTACAATATTTTCGCTCTCATTTTTTTTAAGAACGAAACTTACATAAATACTTTCAAAATTGTACTTTAACAAAAACTTTGAATAATTTGTATAGAAATCTTAATCAAAATTAGTACAGGGTATCAATTATGTATCTTTTTTAAGAAACACGACAATGAAATGACACCTAAATCATTCTCGTTTTAACAGCGTAAATGTAACAATTTTAGTTGCATCGGTTTCATATGACATTTGTAAGCCATGAGATGAGTAAACAAAATTAGTTCCATTCCCGAAACGATAATGATTTAGGTGTCATTTCATTGTCGTTTGTTGTAAAAAAGATGCATAATTGATATCCAGGTTTATTTAATTGTGTGTTTAGTTTAATTATTAATCATCGCTAGTTCAGCTTCATCCATAATATCGGCAATTTTCCGTTTGGTTTTAAGTTGCACCGGTAGCGGCATCTTTTGTAATTGTTTAGCATAGCCAAGAAATATTAATTCTAACGATGACAAATTGCTAAAGGAAGACTCATTATGGGACAATACACTAGTCGATGTAGTAACAACTTGTGGAAATGCTTCTTTAAGTTTGGGTAGTTCATCGGTAGTTGCAATTGATGGCTTTTTCGTTTCATTTGTTTTAACATTTTCTTCCATTTTAACTTCCATAGAACTTTCTATATTTCTTTTAGGTTCCAGTAGTTTAGGTAATTTAAGTATTTCTTTTTTTAAGTCTAATACACTTAAAAGTTCTTCTTCGTCGATATTACCAGTATCTCTGGAAAAATAAATTCTCTATTATATATGCATTTTTGATTCTAGATTTATCTGTTTGCAAATACACAAGGAATCATTTGACGACTTACATTACTGTGAAGAAATGTGGCTGTAAAAAATCCATATGTTTAGCTAGTGCAAAATCTTGATTACTTCTTAAATATTCCACATATTCTAAGAGCAATAAGTTCCACTTCTCTTGAGCCTGTGAAGAAGACAATTTGCATTCTTTAGCCACCGCTGACCACTCTTGAAAATTGTCCTGATCATCATTTGGTAAAGAGTTTTTGAAAAGTTTTGGATGATTTTTTACCGCTTCGATAAGATTTATTAAGGAATTCATTTTATGCTTGTCTTGCTTTATATTTTCAATTAAAGGAGGAGGAGAGCAATATATAAACAATACAGTGGTTCAAGATATATTTATATAGGTAGTCTTAGTAGCCCAGCTGTTTATCTTCCTCTTACCTGGTTTTGACATTTCTTACATGGTTTTGACAGTACAAAGACTGTGTCTTTAGTATTTTGAAATGTCAAAACCCTGTTGTTTTTGTATTGTTTGTAGTTGTTTGTTGTAGTTGTTGTTCTAGTAAGACTACCTATATAAATATATCTTGCTGTGGTTTTTCAGTGCAGCAATACTGGCATGTGATGAAAACCGATCGATTTGGTTAAAAATTTAAAAGTGAATAAAGAGGAAGATGACGATTAAAATTAGTTTTAACCGCTTTTCTTGAATCAGGAATAACGATCTACATCTTTTAATATTTTCTAAATATAAAACAATGCGAAATATTCGGGATTGAAGATTTAAAAACAATCGATTTTTTTTTTTTCGAGTTATTAAATGTTAATGACGGTATAATCAATACACAAATTGCCAAGTTATAGTAAGCGTTTAACCCGAAACGCATGATATTTATTAGATGATCAAAATCAGACGAACAGGAACATCAGCAACACATACACAACCACTGCCCTCGCAATGGAGGCTCAGCGAGATGAGGCACCAATTCGCCATAAAAAGAACGAATTCCATCAGACCAACACGCGCACAAAACAACCATTGCCTTTGCAATGGAGGAGTAAACGATGTCTCCAAAGGAATCCGCACGGTTTGCACATGGCTAGACTCAACAGTCCAGCGGCATGCCGAGACACGCCCGTCCAAAGCCGGAAAAGGAACTGACGAACAATCGATTTGAAAACGATAGTTTTTCAGCACATGCCAGATAGTTTTATTGTGAGTTTTATTTTTCATTTTGTTGTTTACAAAGTAGTAAATATGTCAAAAATAGGGGTTAAATAAATTAAGTGATGCCATATTATTGTTTTTAGCCGTTTTTTCAGTTGTGTTTTTGTCAATTTTTTTTACACCATTTCTATTTAATATTAAACCAATTTTCAATAATATGAAAATTTTAAATTCCTTAATTAAAAATATGTATTTCTGTTTAACTTAATTCAGTAACAATCTTTTATGTTTCATAAAAGTTTCGTCATTCGAGTGATATTGCAGTCACGCGAAATTAAAACATGGGCTTCCCCAATTTACTACCCGGTAAAGCCGTTTAGGACGAAAGTCGCGGGACCAGAAAAATTATATCATTAAATTTTTTGGCTAAAATTCCATTTCAGATTTTTTATTATCCACAAAATATCAAAAAGTCGGTACTTTCAAATTAGTTCGTAATAACCAAGTTTGTCTTAAACGATTTTAACTGTATTTTGTTCTTTTCCAAATGATTTTTAAATAATTTCAAAACACTGCCTTAGTTTGCGTTTAAACGTAGCACTTGTAACAATAAAGCTTTTAAGATGTCTAGGTAACGAATTTCAGACTCTGGTTATCCTCACATTTAAGGATCTCTCGTATATAAAAGAATTTATCTGAGGGTTTCTATTCGATCTTGTAAATTTAAAGTTGTCAACAATGTAACCAGGAGAGTTTGCTCTGATTAGCTTGCAAAACAATAACAAGATTCTCAGTTTTTTAGCTTGCAAAACAATAACAAGATTCTCAGTTTTATAAAATTCTCAAAAGAAAAACCAAGAAAATCAAACACAAACGGAGACACATGTTCTCTAATCCTCAATCTGCAAACATAACTCACTATACGGTTAAATGTAAGATGAAGACGTCTAAGAATATTACTGCTAGTACCTGTAAATACCTCCAAAGCATAAATTAACTGCGGGCATAAGAAGAGCACTAGCTACACGTTTCCTTACATGTTGAGACAAACATAGATCAAGAGACCATAATCGCCTCAACATAGCATTTACACGAGCACACACGTAATGCGATCCCTGCGGAACACCACTGGTAACCTCCACACTACAAGAATTCCTATATCCAATCGAGACATAAATAATTGCAATATTTTGACAATTTGAGATCGTAAGAGGGTGCATTAAGGTATAAAATCTTTATTGGTTTAAATTCACGCCAGTGCAAATGCTCCTACAAATATATGAAGTAGAAGTATAGAAGGCATTGCATTTTTTTTTTTTCGTGAACGACCATAGCTCTAAAAGTTTGTTATAAAGCTGAATTTTAAATTATATTTTTTTTTATTCATATTAAAATTTATAATTCTTACATTTTAATTTTATCAATAAAAAACTATACAGTCTTTTTCTTAGCATTATTAAATATGCCCAAATATTTGCCGCGAGTCATTTCTTTTGCCTCACTAACACCCAATTGGTAGGCTTCATCATAAATCTTTTTAATTTCCATGATTAAAGCATACGGTGGCAATGTACTAAGTTCTGCAATTATAAAAAAAAATCTAAATTAGTTAAAGATATATTAAAATTTTTAATAAAGACTCACGCAACATAGCAGACATATCCTCTTGTGAAAGGCCTCGGGTCCATTCGGGAGCTGGTGTGCGTATTGGAGTATCACTCATTGCTATAAAATCCGTAATACCAGGAACTAAAAGTTTTTTTTATTTAAAAAGAATAATGATTGGTAAATATCTTGCTAAAATTGTCGTTTAAATTTGAACCACAGATTACACGAATACGTAAAAACTTAACATTTTTAAAAAATTTCAAATTGAAAGAAAAAAATGTCACTTGTCAAAAATATTTGTAAAAAAAGGGAAATATAAACAAATGTACAGAGAGTAAATTGAAAAATGATAACAAAATTGTTAGAAAAAAAACATGCATTATTCATCAGTTCATGCATTAAATCAATTAAATGAAGCCTAATCATTGTTGTGATTAATAAATTAACTATTTAAAAATATTGTTAAAAATTTGCATTAAACTATCCAACATCTACGTACTCTTTTCTGGCCACAAGTCTGGTGAAGCTCTATCCAATTTTTCTAATGATAACAAACCACCATCGTCTTGTAGCTCATCTTTTATCATAGAACCTGTTCAAATATATATTTTGTTTGTAAATATTTGTTGTTTTTTAAAGTAATTTAATAAAATTTACTTTTTAATAAAGTGCGTCCTTTATTTGTTGACATTCTTGCAAAGAGAGAGAAAGAAAACTAAAAATGTCAAAATGACAGCTACAAACAAATGTTGCCAGATCTAAACAATCAGCCTTTGTTTAAATTTTGCAAAAGTACACAAATTGAGCTTTTAACCCTTAAGCCAAGTATTTTCTTTATTAAATGTGTGTATATTTCTGGATTTTTTAGTTTATGGAAATAGCTCAAAAAAAAAAAAAAATAAGAAATCTAGTTTACGGGCATAGCTCACAAAAAAACCGAAATTAGGGTTAAAATAGGTGAGTTTAGACTCTTTGCTGGATATTTTAAATTTTGGCATGCGTTATCGGAACGAAAGAATTTTTAAAAACCTTTAATTTGGTATACACTAATACCCCCGTTAGCGCCGGTATTGGGGACCGGAGAAATGAGACGCAAACCGAAACACGATTTCATTTCCATTTGTACAGATTTTTTTTAATTGGTTCCATTACAATTCATATAAGCTAAAATATTTTTATTTCGACCAAAAATGTATTTTTCAACAAAAAAAAAAGCTTTTTCAATAAAAAATTTAACTTTCTTATTATTTTTGGAAGTTTTTATTAAAATAAAAATTCATGAGAAAAACATAACTTAAAAAACTTAAAACAAAAATGTTAAATAAGGAATTTATCGTATAAAATTAAAAGTCTGAAACGATGCGTTTATTTTTTCATCGATTACCATCTCTAGTTTTATTTGGCACTCTTGTTGATTTTTTTTATGAAATGATCTAAAGTTTGTTGGACTATAAGAGCTTGTTTTTCTAAATAAATTTCGTTGGAACAATTAATAGCGTCGGCAACATTTCTTGACACTTTTAACCTGCGATCTTCGTCCGGACCATTATTTTGAAAAATGTCCATTGCTTAAGCTTGGTAAGCTTTTTGTGTTCTGCTTCACATTGTTTGTGTTAAAAAAAGCATTTGCGACGCAACTTCGAAGCCATGCGACGCAAACTAAAACATAAACGAAGCAACTTCGAAGTTACAGAAAATTTTTAAACCACGCAACTTTGAAACGACTCAAATCGAAGCTACGCAAACCGGGGTATTAGTGTATATAACTGTTAACCCATTGCAGTCCAACTCATGCTTTTCCGTTTTTGAAATGTAGCTTAAAAAAACGCAGTAATTTAAGTGACTCTTAACTGTAGATAAGACTTCAAGCTTCAGTTTAAGGTATCATTGTGTCCAATAGTTCACAAAATAGGTATTAAGGTTTAAAATTTGTTTTTTTTTTATTAAAACTAAGGTCATTTTTAAATCTTGCTAATTTGCATTACTTTAAAAAAAACCTTCTTTAAGTGAATTCGCGTTAATAGAGTTAATTAATATATTTTTAGAATTTATAGTTCAATTATTTAATTATGTGTGTGAAGTTATCCATTAAGTCATCCATAAATGAGCTAGTGGACTTGCTGAGCAAAGTGTTTCTACTCCAGTATGTACAAAGCCCGTCTTCGGTGAGGAAAGTTTTTCTGTGTAACCAGGCGAAAATATGTGGTATTTAACTCTTAATATCTGCGACGTTAGAAGGGCTACAGGTTTAAATTAAACCATAAATTAAATTAAAAATTAAAGCCTTAGCAACAATAAAATAATAATTATTATAATTATTTGGTATCTTTACATTAGTCAAATATTGAGATAATGAACCTGTTTTCTAAAAAATTCGGTTAAAAACGGACTATTATAATTTGACGCTTACTGGGTTAATGTAAGTAGAATATTACATCTTATCTAAAAGGTGATTCAATTAGCTTTTAAATTATATACATATATTTTTGGTTCGATAATAAATGACGGAGATAAATTTTGGAGGTCCATAATTCGGGAACCATGAGTCTCAGACGAAAAGCACTAAAAGTTTCTAAGACACATCCGAGTTGTGTCCGTAAACTAGTTAAAATATAATGGTGCAAGACTGTGAAACACATTTGACAGAAGGGTTAAGATAATCTATTTTCATATAACAAATAATGTGGCAACACTGTAAATAAACTTCCGTGTATTATTGTTTGCTCTCCTCTAATCATTTTTCTCTTCATTATTAAAAAGCTTCTCTTAGCTCTCGTATATATTTAAAAGACTTTCTTTTTCCACACAGAAATATATAAAATTTCCTTTTCTTTTCATTCTTTTAATTGCTTAGCTCGCTACGTGACATTAGTGCCAGGGGTCAGCTTTTTTTTTTTTTTATATATAGTAAATATTTTTACATAACATTTAAATTAAAAAAGTGTAAATATTAAAACACGAATGTTTTGTAAATAGTGTTTTTGTTAATTAAGTGAAGATAAAAAATATTTATATAAAATTCTGCAACTCATGGCCTCAATAAATCTAAATTTTAGCAATACCTGTCCATCAGTAGCCATTAAAAACCAGCAGCAGCAGCAATCTTCTCATTTTAAATTATCTACAACAGCTAATAATCAAAATCAAGATGTTTCCTTTAAACTATCAAAAATAACTACAATATTTTTTGATTTGGATAACACTTTAACTCCTACCAGGTCTGGTGATTCCAAAGCTTGTCGTAAGGTGAGTGTACAATTTTTTCTTATATTTTGTGTGTGGAAATTTTCCATTGATGAGAAGTGTGTTTGTGTGTGTCTGTTTTTAAACTTTGTTTCTAGGGGGTTTTCTGTGTTTTTTTATTTCGTCAGAGGGGTGAGGGTTTTTGACTACGTCAGATGAAAGGTATTTTTGTGTTAGCTGACTGATAATTTATTTTTTATATTTTTGATATTATTTATATTTTTTATTGTAAATTGTTTGATAATAATTGATTTGGTTATATTAATGAGAATTTTCAAACTGCACGCTGTTGAATCGTTATTTTTTTATGATGTCAGTGATGCCAACTTTGTTGGAGTAAAACACACTTAACCGCGTAGTCAAGGTTAAAAAATCTTTCGCTTGTTGCGTCGAAAAAACAGAATTGTTGAGAGTTTAGATTTCAAAGACCGCTAGAAAATAAATTTTTATAACTTATTTTCACATAATTGCTTTCAAACCTAGCCGTTACCGGCTAAAGTGCACTTTATGGGGCGTAACGAAATTAAAAAAAAAAAGTACATGGACCCCTCCGGAATAAAAAAAAAAAATTTTGTTCTGGAGTTAAGGGGGCCGGGGCCCCCTTTGGCCCCTAGGCCCTAAAAACTGATACACCACCGAATATACAAGTATGGGTATTCAAATCAAAGGAAATTTTCTCCCGATTGCAAAAATAGTATTATTTTTTGGATAAGTGAACCAGGGCGGCAACCAGAGCCATTTTAAACCCCCAAAAGGCGGTAAAAAAAAAAATGCAAATGTTAATGTTAATGAAAAAAAATATGACCCCCTCCGGAATAAAAAAAAGAAAATTTTTTTGTTCTGGAGTTAAGGGGGGCGGGCCCTCTTTGGCCCCCAGACCCTAAAAAGTGATACTCGAACGAATATGCAAGTATGGGTACTCAAATCAAACGAAATTTTCTCCCGATTTCAAAAATGATATTTTTACTCAATTTATTCAAAAAAATAAAAATTTTTTTGAAAAAATCGCGCTATTTTAGGGCCTGTGGTCCTCGTTTGGCCCCCAGGCCCTAAAAACTGATCACTTTTTAATTATTTAAAACAAAAAATGAAAATTTTTTGAAAAAATCGCGCGTCTCATTATCTTCCCTAGTGTGACGCGCGCAGGGAAACTTTATTCAGCGAAGCCACCTGCCGCGTCCTATGGAGGAGAAAACCCCTAAGAGCGGCCGCAGGCCGCCACGCAGAAAAACTTTATAAAGCAAGGATTTTCAATATTGTTGCAGTTAAATTAATATTTGCAAAAATGTGTAATGATTAAAGTGATTTTTTTGCATTTTTTTTTACCCCCTTTTGGGGGTTTAAAATGGCTCTGGTTGCCGCCCTGGTTCACTTATCCAAAAAATAATACTATTTTTGGAATCGGGAGAAAATATCCTTTGATTTGAATACCCATACTTGTATATTCGGTGGTGTATCAGTTTTTAGGGCCTGGGGGCCAAAAGGGGCCCCGGCCCCCCTTAACTCCAGAAGAAAAAATTTTTTTTTTTTATTCCGGAGGGGGTCATATTTTTTTTTTTTTTCGTCACGCCCCATAAACTGCACTTTTGCCCCGTTACCAACGCTATCTTCAAAAAACCTGAACTGATTTTAAGAGTTTCGAAAAAATGTGTTAACAGTGGTACTCTTAATTAATTAATTTTCATTCTTTTAAGCAACTTTAATTAAATTTTAAAGTAAATTTGTGTTGTTTAATGTGTTCTCTGCATAGGTTTTGTATAATTAACACAACATTTTGTGTGTATATACTAAAAAATAGTGTCCGGCCGAACAGTTCGGCCAAAAAACTATATTTTGTCGGTTTTTTGATATCTAGAGGCAATGATGACAAATTTTGGAATTGGAAACATGTTTGTTGAGCCGATTTAATTCGATTTTGTGTATAAAATTTAAGAGAAAAGCCGAAGCTTAGCTATTGGCCGAACTTCGATTTGGTCGAACTTTCTAAGGCCGAACAGTGAATTCATTGCTTAACTAAAGACTTTTCTTCAAATTGGACAGTCAAAATAACATCTAATCAGTCCAATAAACATTTTTCCATTAGCCAAATTTGTCCATAATGCTTTAAAATACCGAATACACCCCAAATGCATTTTCTGGCCGAACTGTTCGGTCGGACACTACTAAAAAATATGAATTAAGAAAACCTATAAAAAACTGTTTCTCTTAAAACCAATTGGCATATAAAGTTTAACACATGTTGAGTACCTTGGTTCTTCTTTAGTCTTTATGTTCTTTGTTCAAACTATTCAAGATTTTAAAAATTTGATTTCTTTTAATGCAAATTTTAAGCAAAAATCACTTTTGAGAACAAATAAAATATATTATCTTGAACTCGAATAATCTTGCTCACATCATAAAATTATTTAATTATTTTTTTAATACAAATTTGAATCAAATATCACTTGAGTACAATTTTAGATTATTTAGTAGCCAGCCAGCAAATTTCGGAGCCCTCAAAATACGTGACACCAAAATGACTCAAAAAACTGATGAATTTTAGAGCCCTTTTAAAGGGTCCGCCAAATAACTTTTTTTTTTTTTGAACTCCTGAACCAATTGGACTTTGTATGGCGTCATACCAAGGTCTTTATGCAAAATTCGTGTCAATGATGTCTCCGAAATGTTCAACTGTTGAGAACGACGGTGAATTGAAGTTGATGGCGCTTCACGCACACTTTGTGCCACAGCAGCGATATTCTCGGGTGTACGCACTGTTTTTGGCTTTTCACGCTTTGGTTTATCGATGAGGATGCCAGTTTCTTTCACTTTTTTCACAAGATAACGAACGTTCGGACCATATTCGTTCAGCGGAAGGATACAACTAATTATCTGTCAAATCAGACATGAGCTAAGTGTTACCATTTACGAAATAAGCACTAGTTGAAAAAAAAAACGTTAGATGGCGGACCCTTTATTTTGGAATCTAAATTGATTCAAATATTAATCTATTTTTTTAGGGTTTAAAATTTTTTTGACAAAAAACACTCTTTTTACAGACGAAAATAAGAGCCTTCTTAAATGAATCACAAATGAGGGAAATAGTTCTTTAAAATGCATCAAATATGAGTTGTTAAAACCATAAGAGAGGCTTTGGAAAACAATCAATATTGCTCTTCGGTGTTTCTGGATGTTACAACAAGCATTTGATATGGTCTGGCATACAGGACTACTTTTCAAATTAAAAAACATTTTACCTGCTCCATTTTATATTCTGCTTAAATCATATTTGGTCGATCGTAGTTTTTATGTTAATATTAATGAAGAGGATTCTGAAATCGGTACTATTAAGTCAGGTGTTCCTCAAGGTAGCATATTGCCAAACATCAAACATTCATATGAACTAGTTCACTCACTACATGAGAACTAATATACATATGAGTTTGAAATTAAAGATTATAACCATTGATCAAAACAAGTTTTCAATTTATTTTTTGATCAATGGTTATAATCTTTAACTTCAAACTCATATGTATATTAGTTCTCATGTAGTGAGTGAACTAGTTCATATGAATGTTTGATGTTTGGCATGGGATTGTTACCGCTTTCAAAACGTGTTCTGATGATGGGAACCTAGAAAATTCCCGAAATAGATCTATCAACACATTCCTGAAAGGGTCAAATAATAAATGTGAAAACAAAAAACTCTATAGATTATTTGTTAGGACAATATCCTAATGAAGAAATATAGAGTATATGGCCTCGAACTTGAATAATTTTCATTTTCAATATAACATATATTTATCAACATTTTTAAGGAACTGAATATAGGATGAAATGAGACAATCTGCAATGAAAAAAACGAAAAAATTACAAAAAAAATAATTTTGTATGATACCTGGACGCATACCTAGTTCTTCTTTGACAAAAAACTGTCTAGAGTCGTTTGTTTTTGGCGACGCTTCAAAATTTGTTGAAAATGCGACACAGCATTATCATTGAATAAATCTGTTGCGCGTTTAGCCACTGTCTGATTGGGGTGATGCTTTTTAATGTTACGTTACACTTTCACGAAAAATAACAACACGTCTTGTTGATTGTATGAACACAAGTGAACACAAACAGAGAAGTTTTATGCGCAATTCGGTAGTTCCCCTTTTTTAACAAAATCAAATAATGAACATGTACTATATGTTTGTATGTCTCAACACGTCTTCTTAATTGTATGAACACAAGTGATGCCAAAGCTGAACACCGACAGACGTTTTTCGCGCAATTCGGTATTTCCCATGGTCGTTATACGAAACTTTGCGTTAAGCGAAACATTTTTTTTTTTAAATGTGTTCGTTGTGCGAAATGTTCGTTAAGCGAGGCGTTCGTTAACCGAGGGTCGACTGTATATATAACTATGTATTATTCCATAAAATATGATATAATTATATATAATTGTATCCGAAAAATGTATATATATAATTTTATATAAAATTATATATAATTATATAAGGCAGATATAATTTTATATAGCACCATATAAACAATTTTTTGAATAATCAACCGCATATATAATAATATCTAATTATATATGGTGTTATATATATTTATATACAATTATATATAAATATATATTATTACATATAAATTTTTTACTCGGGTAGTTTTAATTTATGACAACATTTTTTTTATTGTATTTTATATTTTGGGTGGTGTGATATATATTTTGCCATGTAATAAATACAATGCCTATAGGGATAAATATAGCACCTCTGCTATGCTTTTAAGTATAACCGAAAGTGTGAGGGAGAATTTTAATGATGGTAGAAATAGTGTATTGATCTCGTTAGACCTTTCTTAGGCCTTCGACCGTCTGAATCATGATATTTTGATAATGAAGCTTAATAGAATTTTTGGTTTTTCCAGAATGGTTTGTAAATTAATTTATTCATATTTACGGGGTAGATCTCAATTCGTCAGTGTACACGGTTCTAATTCTAATGTTGCCCTTCTTTACTCAGGAGGTTCTCAGGGTTCTGTCATTAGACCCCTTCTCTTTTTATTGTACTTAGATGATTGTGTGGATTGCTTGGATTTACATTTGGTGAAACCTTTTTTATATGCAGATGATATTCAACTGCTTTTAGTAATAGAAGAGAGTTTCCCGAGGTTTTGGAGGTAGTGATCAATTTTAACCTTGCTAATCTGAATGATTGGATGGTGCATAATGACTTTACTATTCTTCTTCTTCTTCATTTCCACTTAACTCCCTGTGGAGCATAGGGCCTCATAGAGGTTTCTTAAATACTGTCTAAACATGAATTGCTCCCTCCCAGACACGTGGAGCTTGCCTCCAAAGTGGGAGGATTTGACAAACGTCTGTGACCTCCTGGGACGTTATTAATTTCTGTTTGCGTTATATTCATGTTTTGGTTGACTAGTTTGCCAGGGTTTCTTCAATGCATGTAAGGACAAAGAAGATCTTACTGGAGCCTGACACTCCTTTTTGACTAAGAGCAGGCGTAGGCTTCCTGAAAGCTTATGGGCGCTACCGTTGACTTTTAATGGTTCTTCCGCTACCATCCCTATTGCACTATCCAGCCATAATAGTACCGTAATCTGCTTGACACTATTCCCCGAATATGTCGGGTTGGCCCAAGAACAGATGAAACGTTGCTCACATTTGCTAATATCATAGCGGGGGCTATAATATCATTGCCCAATGTCCACCTGCCTCGGAGGGTCGGAGGTCGTGAATCTTCTTAGTTAGTTGCAAGAGTAAGGATTGGTTCTGGACTTTACCAATCTAAAGACGATCAGTTCCGTTACCTTGTCTGCCTTTACTATTAACACCATGAAAACCAAGGCTATTGTGTTTCGCTCACTATATCGCAGCGTTGTTTACCCCCATATTATAATGGGTGGTGTGGATATTACGTTTGTTGATAGTCTCAGATGCTTAGGTCTGGTAAATTTTGGTCCCCATATTGATGCTATTTCTGCTAAGGTAACTCTCTAGGTCTGAGATCACTTTACCGCTCTGGACTGCACCTGCCACTCAGGGTTAAACGTATGATCGGACATGCTTTACTCATGTCACACCTTAATTATGGCATAGAGGTTGTATGTGGTATGTTATCCTATAATATTAGATCCATTCGTTTACTTTTCCAGTAAAATCCAGTAGATGAGTAAATTTTGGGCAAAATGAAAATTTTACTCTCAGAACTGGCTCTTGCACAAAAAAGTAAACGAACGGAAAAATTGCAAAAACTTGCAGGTTAATTCAAACATATGAGCGCTAAAAAGCTTAGTGTTGTAAAATATGTGTTATTTAGACTACCCAGTATATATTGTTTTTGGTACTTGATGCATTGCATTTTAATAATTATAAATTCGTAGCAATTGTATTTATTAAATAAACTTTTGTGGAAGCTTTTAGACTTGTTTAGTTTCTACACGACTTTTAATTTTGTTTCTAGTTAAACAACATACGAAAATACATGAATACTTGATTTTTGATATTCGGTACCCTGAATAATATGCAGTAAGAAGTATTCATATATTCAGTACCTTTACATCTCTGATATATTAATGAAAATAAAAACAATTAACACAGATATTATAAACTGATAAATTGTTACTATAATAATTGTAACTGACAACTTTAATTTGTTTCAGGTTGAAAATAATTATTTTTAGTTTTTGCCGCCCTTTTAATTCAGCTTTTAATCTTTTAAATGTTTTTATTACTAAATGTATGCATATTTTTGTTTGTTTACTTAATTTAATCATATGTTTTTGTTTTCTACTGGATTTTACTGGCAAAAATTTGTCCAGTAAAAATTTGCAGGTTTTTTGCTGACAACTGTCACTTTACTCTCTTAGTAGATGCTCTCTTTTGCAAATTTATGTGTACACGAACGCATTTCAGTAAAATCCAGTACAAATTTGTACAAATTTGTGCAAATTTTGGTGTAAACGAATTGACCTAATATTAATAGGCTTGAAAGTGTGCTTAGGAGAATAGTAAGATTTGTTTTTGAAATTGCTCATTATGACCATGTTCGCGTAATTGGTGCTGTTAATGAATTTTTGGGATGTTCCTTTAAGCAGTATCTTGAATTACTTAATATGCTTTTCCTGTTTAAGATACTTAAATTTAATGTGCCACAATATTTGGCTTCTAAATTTGTATTTTTTAGATCTCTGAGGAATACCCATATTGTTTATCGCTTGTTTACTTGCTCAGTTTATGAACGATCATTTCTTGTCAGAACTGCGAGAATTTGGAATCAGTTACCCGAAAATTTGCATGATTTAACTGTTTCCACCGATACTTTTAAAAGTATCGTTGGAAACAGGAATTCATATCTGAATAATCGGCGATTTTCTTTTTTTTTTTAATTTCGCGGATTGAGGCTACTAATTCACAATCTCATCTTTCAAGAGTGTTTTTTTTTCTTTTCTCTATTATTAGGGTTGCTATTAATATTGTTTTCTTTATTATTATTAATAATGTATCATATATTATAATTTTTTTTCTTATAATTAATGAAGTATTTTGTACTACTTAGTAATACGTTTTGGCCTTGTAGGCTTATTGTATTACGAATAAATAAAAATAAATCTAAAAATTCATGTAACTTTAATTAAATCCAAGCAAAAACTGAAATTTTATTATATTTAATTTGATTTAAATTTAAAACAGCCATAATTTTTGCGCCGTTAAAGGAAAATGATTAACGGAAAATGATGCTTGCTTGATGGAAGCATGCTTAACCCTTCGAGACCCAAACAACATGCACAAAGTTTTATAATCTTTTAAGTTTAACGTAAAATAATTTTAAAAGTATTAAGGCATAATTAGTTTAGAAATTTAAGAAAAAAAAGTATCGTAGCGTTCTTGTAATGAATAAAAAAGAGTATAAAAATATTTTTGTTATCTTTTTCTATTTTCTGCAGAGTTTTTTTTACGATTTTACTTGGCAACAGTTTCAATGCATACCAAAGTAGACAAATAAATATTTCTTAAGTCCTGGTTCACACACGGCAATTTTACTTGCGCAATTTTTCTTCAATTCTCCTTTGAAATTGCTTTTGTGTTCACACAGAAAAAATTTGTTTCAGTAATTTTCGTATATCAACCTTCAGTGTTGAAAATTACGGATGACAAAACAAAACGGAATTGGAGTACGGGCAAGTCTGTACCCCCTTGCATTCTCCTTTCCTCCCTCTTCTATAAACTTCAGAATTGCGCAAGTAAAATTGCCGTGTGTGACCCGGGTCTAACGGTTTAAACACATTAAGGCCAAGTTTTTGGGATGTAGATTATCTTTAATCTTACATTAACGAAGTTTGCAAATGGAATACTGCTTCGGAAATGTGGTGGATTTTATTGTGTTTTAATAAATGCAAAACAAAATGAGGTGGTTCCGACAATTTTTTGTTAATAAACTTGAAAATGGCAGTTAAAATTCGTTGTCGGTTTAACTAAACCGAGTTTAACTGACATCCCAAAAACTCGGCCTAAGACCTGCTTACTTATCTCGAGTTAAAAAAAAGTATATAAATTTCAAATTAAAAAAAAAAACTTGAGTTTGTAACATTCGCATATTTTACTTTAATTCCACATTTAAATAAGTTGTATGTTTTATTTTAGCAGTTTCTCGACATTTTTTATTTTTATTGTGTGCTAAATAAATTTAAAACTGTATTAATTTTAATTTATCTCTTTACCAGGTCTCCGAACGTCTTGAAATTCAATATGGTTTTACTAAAGAAGAAGCTAATTATGCAACACAACACTTTTTAAAATCTTTTAGACGTTGTCCAGACAATGAAGAAATTTCTTTAGATACATGGCGTATAAATTTGTGGCATGAAGCATTACCACCTAAATACAAACAATTGGCTGAATCTGTTTATCCACTATGGTTAGAAATGCGTTATCGTTGTCTGGCCATACCGGACGAATATATCAAAATGTTAAAACGTTTTCGACAGGCCAACTATCAATTGGCTTTAATAACAAATGGTCCCTCGAATGCTCAATGGGAAAAGGTTCGAAAATTACATGTTCAACCATATTTTGATTGTGTATATGTATCATCGGATTTACCATGGGAGAAACCAAATCCAAATATATTTTATGCGGCTTGTAAATATTTAAATGTTAAACCACAATACTGTGCTATGATTGGTGATAAATTAGAAACGGATATTAAAGGAGGCTACCTAGCTGGTCTAGGTGCTACATTTTGGTTACCCCTAACATCCGAGGCAGTCGAAGATCTAAATGATGAAGATGATGTCGAATATAAACCTACGCATATACTCAGGAATCTTTTAGATTTATATAAATATTTTAATATAACAATACAGCAACAACAAATGAATAAACAAGTACCTGTGTATAATAGCCAAAGCAACAAATATCGCCGTGGAGGCTCTTTGCCAACAATTGAATATTTAATGAATAGTGAAACAGATAATAGTTCAGAAAATAGTTCGGATAGTATAAATTAATTTTTCCTTTTTTTTACAATTTTTTATCATACATACATATAATATTCATAAAACACATTATTTTCATCTCTCTTTAAATTATTATAACACTCTGCAACACCAAATGAAAGTGCACCCAAGTGAAAATGATAGTACTTGTGTATGTTAATATAACTTCCCCGCTAGGAAATTCTCTATCTCTATTAATTTTTATTTTTTAATGCTAAAATATTTAAAAATTTAGTTAAATATCAACAGCAATGCTTTAGATCTTATTAATTTTAATGAATTGCTCGAAAACATAACAAAAAAAAAATGATCTAAAGATGCGAAAACTTATTAAAATTAAAAATATATATGTGTTAGAGCGCCTCAAAAAAAAAAAAAAAAGTGTATGATGCATCAGCTGAAAATAAAGATTAACATGTTTTATGATGATTTCTAAAATATTTCGGCTCTAGTGATAACATCCAGTAAGCTAAACCGTTAAAAAAACCGGCAAAACACTATTTTTTATTAATTAAAAATTAGTTACTGCAATTTTTGTAAAAAAATTGGACAAATATAAGACAGATGAAAAAATTCTATCGTTCTGTATATAAAATATAAAAACCAGCATCATCTCGGCTTGAAATAATAAGATTTTTATGCCTTTTTTTATTTTTGTTGCGATTTTTATAAAAAATTAAGCAACTCTCATATTTTATTCGTTTTTAATTTTTAATTAAACGTCGAAAAGTTTTCGAAATTCACTAATAGCATTGATAACTGACTAACACTTTCTAGCACTGTGGTACTTATTTGTTAAGGGTTAGGTTAGGTCGAAAAGAGGATTCGGAGAAGGGAAATACTTCCCTAAACCGACTCAAGTCCCTGAGGACTTACACTTAAGCCAGAACGTCGGCTTGTTGTGCGCTCTAAACAATCGGTTCTATGTCCTATGTCTCCTTACTATCCCAGGAATTCCGTCGCATTGACGAAACTCCTCAACTTCTTTCATCCTATGCCCCTAAGATCCCCCAATGTGGATATTGGGTCACTGGATAGTATTTCGACCCGGATCCCGGCAAATGCGGGGCATTCACAGAGATAGTGTTCCAAGGTCTCCTCGTCTTCCCCACAGGCCCTGCACACTTCCGAGTCCGCCCTACCAATACGGTGGAGATGGGCCCTAAGTGTCGAGTGTCCCGAGAGGATTTCAATCAAAAGACTCATTTCCTTCCTATTGAGATTCAGAATTTCCCTTGTCTCAATAGGAAGGAACTCGTGAGATTTTATTCGTTCGGTTTTAGATCATGACAAATTTTTCTCTAAATTAACAGAAAAATTATAATTTTTATATGATAATTTACTTTGACTATTAGAAAAAAAAACACAGAAAAAGTTATTAGACACTAGAATGAATGGAATGCATTTTCTGACCCACTACGGTCTTCATCAACATTCTTCGTGCCATTTTAGTGTTAATCGTAAATATCTCTATTTAACTCACACGTTAAAGAAATTGGGTAACGTTAAATCCCACATTACTCTGTGTGTTGAGTTAGAATGAAATTTACCACAAACGAACGATTTCTATTTATAGTGTGTTTGTTTTTTCTCTAGTCATTATCATAATTGCCAGCTTAACTTTCAGTTAAAACTTTAAATGGCAATTCTTTTCTCTAATGTCATCATATACTATCCTTCTACATAAGCAAAGCATATCAACAAACATTAAAGATTTTTTTGTTAATACATATGTCGAGCATATACATTAAACGATTTCTACACTGTACCTGGTGAGTGGTTTAATAGTGAATTTTATCGTTGATCTATAGGTTTATGTGTGAGATTTTATTCGTTCGGTTTTAGATCATGACAAATTTTTCTCTAAATTAACAGAATTAATTTTTTAAGACAAACATTACTATATTTTTATTTAAAATAAAATCTAATGTTTATTATTTAAGAAAAATTTAATTTTTTTTTAAACAAATTTTGATTTGTTTTGCAAATGTTTCAGGAAATATTCAACGGGTTTGTAAGTTTAATACAAGATATTATTCGTCGAATTCTAGTTTACGCGTTACATTAAAAAAAGAAAATCTATGAGTTGCGGTGAAAACTAGAGGCGTTAATGTAAAAAATGATAATTTTCTAGTATTACTTAGAGAATCTTGAAAACCTACTTAAACATTAAGACCCGATTACTGAATGTCCAGTTAAAATTTAACAAAAAGTTAAATTGAAAATTTATATGGGAAACAACAACAAATGTGTCAGTTCAAGTCCCAGTTAGTAGCTAACGGGGCATTGTGAAATGAGGCTAAGCAACATTATTATATTTAAATTATTAGCGGATGGCAACACTTTTCAAAATATATATGTTATATATAACGGAATAATCTGACAACCACGTAACCCTGCAGGCACACGATCAAGATTTTCTTGATAGTCTTTTACATATACTGTTGGTCAAAATATGTAAAAATTGACAGCTGTGACGTAGGCTGCACGCAAATTGAAAGCAAGGAATTAAAAAAAAAAATACGCCATTATTTTTATTGATACAAAAACCTTCTAAAAAGTGATAATATCCAAAAATCGAAATCAAAAAAAAAAATTGAAAACGAACTCTTAATATTTATATAGTGGGTCGAAACACAACAATTTTTCAGTGGCCCCATAAAAATAAACTTTGGCATTTTTTTTTATGAGAATTCCCAAAATATTTAATTTTTGCAACAACCATAAGTGAGCTGCACCATTTTAAAAAAATGTATTTTTTTTAATACGTCTTCAAAAGATCTTTCAGTTGATACCCCTTTTGTATATCTAAAACTAAAAAGTAGACCTTTTTTTAAAAATGGTCCAGCTCACTAACAGTTATCGAAACAGTACACAAAATATTTCGCGAATATTAGAAAATTCCAAAGTTCATTTTCAGGAGCCACTGAAATTTTTTTTCTGGAACTACCCACCTTAATATTTTATTATCTAGTAATAGGAAAACTTTATATCTTTTTCCATATGTGGACAGAATAAATCCTGATTCAAACATTTTGATATGCTAAAAGTAGATCAATCAACCAGTACGCTTAAAAACGTAGTAGATTTTGAATTTGTTGGTTGATAATTATAAAGAAATAATTGTTATGAGATAGAGCAAAAACTATGGGAGATTTTATTACCATTTCAAAATATTTTGTTTTGTTTGAGACTGTATAATTAAAAGTGATAATTTTGCTAGATTTAGTACATGAAAACACCTACACACCTTATATCCTAATAACTCGTAAATATACAGCTCTATACATAAGTTAAAACGAGTGACTAACATAACTTTGTTACACACAAATTCCCATAAGGAAAAGTTGTGCACTCGATGTTAGACACTCGTATAAAGTTATGAATACCGCTGTTAATGTAAAACCAAACTCAGCGGTATTCATAACTTTAAACGAGTGACTAACATCGAGTGCATAACTTTTTTTACACACAAATTCCCATAAGGAAAAGTTGTGCACTCGATGTTAGACACTCGTTTAAAGTTATGAATACCGCTGCTAATGTAAAACCAAACTCAGCGGTATTCATAACTTTAAACGAGTGACTAACATCGAGTACATAACTTTTTTTACACACAAATTCCCATAAGGAAAAGTTGTGCACTCGATGTTAGACACTCGTTTAAAGTTATGAATACCGCTGCTAATGTAAAACCAAACTCGATTTTTTTTTGTTTTAATTTAGCCATTAGCTCTACAACACTTGATACTACTAATCTATAGAAAAGAAAAAATAATTTTTAAAGCATTTTGCTAATGTAAACTATAAGCTTGTTTTTGGGAGCAATATTTTTGCTTAAAAACGTTATATACTTTTTGGTATATAAATGATATAAAAAATTCTTCCTAAATTTTAATATTTTTGTTTTTTTTTACGAATTTATGTATAGTTTTTAGTTATAACATGTTACAAAATACACTATTTTACACAAAATAAAATACTTTTCAATAAATGAATAAATTGATTTGAAGAAAATATATAACATAACACATTGCGAATTAAAGAAAAAATGGTTGTTTTATTGTATAATTGTTTAATAGAGAATCAAATTCAACGGAAAATAATTATTTTTTTAATATTTGTGGAAAAAAAAATATCTCGAAAAAATAAAGATTTACTGTATATTATGAATGGCATTGAAAAACTCTTTAATTTCTGAATTTTTAGGATGTTGATTATCTTTAAACTTAGATTAACGAAGTTTTTAAATCAGTGAAGGGCACTTTTGCAAATCCTATGTACGCGTGCATAGGAAAAGAAATGCTGCTTGTGTGACGTCGACACATGTACACTATAAACTTCTTCGTGTGGCCTCTGGCAATGTACGTTCGGCTGTTGCTTTGTTGTCATTTCGTCAAAGTTAATTAAATCAATTGCAGATCAGCACTTGTTGAAGTAAGACCTCGCTACGCAACTTTTTAATTACATCCAAAGAAAAATGTTCAATGAAAAATGGCAATATGATTTTTTTATAGAGAATATGGATGGTGAGGCACAATGCGTGATTTGTTATCGCGTTATAAGTAACAAAAGTTTGTTTTGTTTAAGAAGACATTACTATTCTTGCCATGGAAATTACGATAACCTGAGCGGGGGTGATCGATCGCTGAAACTAATTCAATTTTGATGAAACTAATATTCATCATCATACCAGTTTTCAATTAATAAGAGAAAATGTTTCATTGCCTCTAAAAAAGGCATCCTATGTAGTTGCTTTGGCAAAGCAGTGTCGCCCATTTGAGGATGTTATTTTTTTTTAAAGATTTAACATCAGATGTTTTGAACTGTTTTGGTGAAAAGTGTCAAGAAGGTTTGAAACTTTGCCAAAACATTCCTTTATCTCGACGTACAGTTGCACGTAGGACAGAAGAGAAGTAAATTGATTCATTCTGCAGCTAATACTAGGCTGATAAATTGCAAATATTTTTCATTATCTATTGACGAAAGTACGGACATTAATAATATTTGCCAGCTTATTATTTGCATCAAAACAGTTGATGCAAATTTAACCTGTTTTGATGAAGTTTTAGAACTAGTTTCTCTTCATGGTAATGTTATGGGTCAAGTTCAAATAATAATAATAAAAAAAAAAAATGTTTTGCTTTCGACTGAAAAATTTTTCGAGTTTAGAATTAGTGAGCGTCATTCGTTTTCTGCTGCTTCCCACACAAGCATAAATGTCGTAGTATGTGTGTTACCCTTCACTGTTTTAAATGCAATACTACTTCTTAAATGTGGTTTATTTTGCTTTATCATGATAAAGACAAAAATTCTCAATAAGATGAAGTGCTTCCGACAAATTTTTATTAATAAACTTTGAAATGGCAGACCAAATTCGATACCGTTTTAACTAAACCAAGTTTAACTGACATTCCAAAAACTCGTCCTACGATTTTCTTTATATTTAACCCTTTGACGACAAATGTTTGATATATGTATGTGCCATTTTTACTTTTTGCTATTTTAGGAAAACCTGAAGAGCGATTTTGACACAGATCTGGTTGCGATCGACACTAGAGAGGTGTAGCTTTTTAACGATATCTATAAATTGTAGCCTGATAGCAAAGGGTTTAGAATATAAAGAGATTCCAATACTCTCACTTACTGAGAAAAATATATAACATGTGGCTGCAAATTGATGAATTTCCTTTGTTTTTAATGTTGCTGCTAATATTTTTCGTCATATTAGTTATGATTTGAACAAACATTTTTACAATTTGGCTTTTATTTTCCTTAAAAAGGGGCACAAACAGAAACAAACTTTGTTTTCTATTTAGTTTAAATATGTTTTTATTTTTAAAGTTGAAATATTTTTAACACGAAAAAGTTTATTTTAACTAGAATCGTGTTTACTTTAATAAGATTTAAACTTAATTTAAAAATTTTCGTAACAAAATAAAATATTAATTTAAATATGAAATAATTATTGATTGGCACAAGGTTTTAACAGAGGGTGAGAGTATTGCATAGCCATTGGTATCAATAAAGAGTTTAGAATATAAAGAGCTTGTAATACTCTCACTTATTGAGAAAAAATATATAACTTGTGGCTGTAAATAGGAAATTTAATATTTTTTCGAGACTTTAAATTGATAAATGTACTTTTTTAATGTTGCTGCTGTTAGTTTTCGAAATATTTGTTATGATTTGAGCAACAATTTGTCAATTTAGCTTTGGTTTTCTTATCTGGGTGATAGCGCCGGAATTTTTTGAAAACTTCAATTTTTATTTCGAAACTTAAATCTTTATGGGGTTTTTAACATTTTTATAAAATAACTTTTTTTTTTTTAACTTATAGATTTCCCGGAATCGGGTGTCCTTTTAAAAATACTGTCCAAAGACAGTACACTTTGCACACTGCAATACAGCATTAAGCAAGCTTTCCATTTATTTATTGTTTAACTAAAATGTTACTCTTATTATTTTTAAACAAAAAATAACAATTAACTGGATGTAAATGATTAACTTACATGTTTTTTCCATTACGCACTATTAGAAAAAATCCCTATTCGCAAAGCACTCAATAAGCAATTAAAATACCCGAAACTGCTTTCACCAACTGACGATTTCGAGCTGCGAAGCTAAACGGCGCTTTTCTCGCATTTGTCAGATGTTCTTTAAAAGGACGGTTGCCAAATCGCCATATTTTCTGTTTGCTGGTACAAGGTGTTAACAGATGGTGAGAGCATTGCATAGCCATTGGTTTCTCAAGCATTGCATAGCCAATGGCACTTCATAGTTTCTTAATTTTGGGTAAAAATATCAAGAAAAAGAGGAACACTATCTAAAATACCACTAAATTCCTTTAAAATCGAGTGAAAGCGATCGTTAAGATAACATTTTTTTTTTAATCAACTCAACGCAAGAAGATAGGCGTATCAATTTTTAAATATGTTTTGTCTTAAAACTTAAAATTATTGAAAATGCTATGCCTCTTTTTGTTAAATAATTCTTGTTTAGTTTATACATATATGTTATAAATTCATAGTTTGCAAATAAAAAAAAATCTCTTCGTATCTCCGATAAGTCAAAATTTTATTTTTTAACAGCATTTTTAAAGGCATATAACTTTGTTTTAACTTTTTAAGATTTTAAAATCATTTGCATTTTATAAATGTATATATAAATCAAAAAATGGTACATTTTAAGCACAAAAATCTTAAAAAGGATACTTTTAAGGCAAATATGTGTAAAAATAAAAAAGGCAAAACAGAGCAAAAAAAAAAACTATTTGCCTTCTCTGGATATAAATAAATAGAATTAATTTCAGAAGTGATTCTAGAACTACCTTATTTCTACTTTGGAGCAAATGAATCGATTGCTTTTGGAACAAATTAAAAGAAAAATCATGGTCGTAAAACCGACACTAGGACGTGTTTTAACGAAAAATAAGTTGGTCTACAAGTAGTTCTCTTAAATTAACATATTTTGAAAATGGTAAAAAAATGTATTCTAAGAGCTTATAAAGAGAAACACTCTATAACTCTAAGAATTTACTTCCACTAAAAATAAAGAATTAGACCATTTTCTTTTAGAATAGTCCTAAAATTTCTCCAAAATAAAACCTCAAGGATATAAAGCATGTTTTTTTTTTTTAAATCGCAGGACGCTTTGAATGATACTAAACAAACACTTTGTAAACTAATGCAGTAGACTTTATTTGATATTAAAAAAGCAGTTCTCTGTCTTTTTGTTAATAAATAAACAAAAGAAATATATTTATTTTGTATTAAACGATTAATCGATTAACCGTCGATTTCGACAATTAACCGAACCGAATAACCGGGTAATCAATTTTAGCGATTTTTCAAATAATGCCCTAACCGGTTAACGTCAAATTCTAGAAGTGACTTCTGGAAACTCCATTTCTACCACCCTCGAGTACCAAATCGAGTTTCCAGAAGTAACTTCTAGAATTTGACGTCGTAGTCAAAAGTGATCAAAGTAGAAAATGTAGCCGTTGTCATTCCAAAAACAATGATATATTACACGTTACGATCGGACTATAAATGGAGCCACAGGAAATAAAAAACCAAATGCGCGGGGTCAAGGGGCGTGGCAAAAAAAAAAATTTTTTTCAAATCTTCTTCAAATTATCTTTAATTCTAGGGGGTTACCGGCACAACTTTTTTTTTGTATGGGGTGCGACCTACTCTAGTACACACGTATTATATATAAATCTCTCTGCTCTGCGATTGAATTTGAAGTTTGCTGACAGAAATATATCAATGTTAATATCTAGTGTGGACACCGTGTAAAAAGCTGAATATTGAGAACTAGTTCACATGTACAAAGTAAAGACTAGTTCAATTGAACTAGGTCGTTCACGAACTATACAACTCTAGTCAAGATATATTTATATAGGTAGTCTTAGTAGCCCAGCTGTTTATCTTCCTCTTCCCTGGTTTTGACATTTCTTACATCGTTTTGACACTGTACTGTACTCAACAACAAAATGCCTGTTGTTTTTGTATTGTTTCTAGTTGTTTGTTGTAGTTTGTGTTCTAGTAAGACTACCTATATAAATATATCTTGACTCTAGTAAATAAAAAAAATAATTTGATTTATTTTTTAGTAAACAAAAATTTATCGATATATTTACATTTACAGTTATTTATCGTCAATTTGACATTTCTAAAAAGTTTGCCCAATCAAGGAAAATACTGCCACAATTTTGAGACATTTCTTCATACTTTCGAAGAAAAATTGCTAACTTGTGGACACAAACAAACTGCAGCAGAACTCAGCAGCCAACATGGAACACAATAAACACAAGAAAAAATCTCAACAAAAATCAAAACCAATGAAAAGAGATAGACATGATTCGGGTCATGGTGATAGTGAAGCTGCCTCAACAACAACCTCAGCTTCCCCAAGTCCAGTAGAAAAAATGACTTCACGTGATTTTCAATTTGATACAAATGCCCACATTGAAATGATGAATCAAACCCTTAAAGATTCAGTACGTATACAAACTTTTAAAAATGCCATTCTACACAATAAACATTTGTTTAAAGACAAGCAAGTTTTGAATATTGGCTGCGGTATTGGCATTTATGCACTATTTGCTGCTAAAGCCGGAGCCGCTAAAGTCTACGCCATAGATTCTTCAAATGTTGTATACTATACACGTAAAATTGTTGCTGCCAATGGGTTTTCCAATGTAATTGAAGTGATTAAGGGTAAAATTGAACAAGTGGAATTACCTGTTAAGGAAGTCGACATCATTGTATGTGATTGGATGGGTTATGCCATGTTATTTCAATCCACCTGTGATTCTGTTATATATGCTCGTGATAAGTGGTTAAAAAAACCGGGCGGCTTAATATTTCCCGATAAGGCACAATTGTTTATGGTTGCTTTGGAGGATGGAGCTCATAAGAATGAAAATATTGATTGGTGGAATAATGTTTATGGCTTTAGTATGAAACCTTTGCGTAATTTTGCATTGAGTGAACCACGTTATCATATAATACGACCACAACAGGTAAGATATTTTAAAAATGATGAAATGTTGTTAAAATCATAATTAAATTTAATTTATTTTTGATCTAAACTCTTAAGATTTAAATTTTCTAAGTCAGCTTGTAAGCTAATTTTGTCCTACTTAAGTGGTAGGTCTCAGTTTGTGGTAGTTAATGGTGTGGAATCTGACGTACTTCCTCTATTTTGTGGAGTTCCTCAGGGATCTGTCTGAAGCATTTGCTGATGATGTTTTTCTATTGTTTAAAGGCAATCGTAGATTTCCTGAAGTTTTTGAAGACAATATAAATATGTGTCTTGAAAGTGTTTTGCGGTGGACTACTGATAACTCCTCCAAGACTAAAGCTATGATGTTTGTTCGTTTTTTCTAAATTTAGATGTATTTTTGGGAGATGATGAAATTCAATTCATGAGTCAGCATAAATGTTTGGGAGTTACACTTGACAGTGAACTCTCGTTTAGATCACATATTGATGCGCTAGCAGGTAAAATCTTGGGCTCGCTGTGTAGGCTTTACCGAACTAATATTTTCTTGCCCTTACGTATCAAGCAGATACTGGCACATGCGATTTTAATGTCACAAGTCCTTTATGACCTTGAAGTAGTTTCTGGTACTATTAATATGAATCTTATGAAATTAAAACGTATAGTTAATGCAATTGTCCGATTTGTATATAATGTTAAACGTTGAGATCATATTACAAATTATGTTAGGCATTTTCTTGGATGTTCTTTTGACAACTTCATTAAATATCGAAATTTGATTATTTTTCACCAGGTAATGAAGAATGGTAGACCATCCGCTATTTGTGGATCTTTTTTATTCACTCCTTTTAATAGAAATCCCCATTTTGTTCCTCCTAGAATAGTCAGGTCTACTTTTGAAAGGCCCATTATGGCTAGAATCTCTCGTTATTGGA
The DNA here is from genome assembly GCA_021234595.1 of Delia radicum. NCBI lineage: Eukaryota > Metazoa > Arthropoda > Insecta > Diptera > Anthomyiidae > Delia > Delia radicum. The sequence continues at coordinate 90,968,277 of CM037852.1, forward strand.
ATATATTGCCTTACTCGTTGCGCATTTTCTCGCAATCTAATAATGTTTTTCGCCTAAAACTCTAGGAATATTTTTCCGGTCTAAATTATTGATTTAATTGATACAAGGTGTTTGTCTGTGTTACCTCTAATTGGACTTAACTTCTTTTGCTTGTGAATTATTTTACTATTTGCTTTTTTAAATTATTATGGCTGGGGAGCCAATGAGGTTTGTATATTGGATGAACGTTATTATTATTATTAAGTTGCTATTTGAATTGTATAACTTTGATGTTTTTATTACTGTGTAATATAGTATTTTGGCCTTATTGGCTTTATATTACAAAACTGAATAAATAAAAATAAAATAAATAAAATAAAATATTTTGAATTTTGCTTTTTTAAACGGAACCTTTAAAATACAAGATCTTAATCTAACTTTACTGGCAGCACCTTTAATATATTCGAATATTCGACTCCGGATCTTGGGTGACCATATACTGGACGACCTCTCGGTAATATCACGTGTGGGATTCGGTGATCTCATACGTTATCTTAACCGAACGGGGTGGGTCTAGTACTCCGGATACTAGTTCCTTACGGGTAATGTGGTCTCTTCAAAACGGAGTCGCTTTTTGACTACTTGATGCTCACGAGTAGCGTGAGCTGCCACTTAAACCAACCAACCTTTAATATATTTGTATACAAACAGACAACATGCCTAATGTCAAATTTTGTATAGGATTTTGTAACATGTAGCCTAATAAAGGTTGAAATAACCAAAATCGTACCATTTTTAATCGATGTTTTCTACAAAACTACTTGACTAATAAAAATAAAATTTATGACTTAAGTAGGCTATTATCTTCTCATTTTAATTTAATAAAAAAGATTTTTGAAATTTAATATAGTTTTGTCAAAAATGGCTTCAGAGCTTAATCGAAGAAAACATATTCTGCACGAATATAATAAATATAAAATAATAAATAAAATATTAAATAATTCCACTGTATGAAAAGTTACTAAAAACTTTAATGAACGGTTGTCGATTGAAAGAAAGCGTGGAAGTGGTGGTGAGCATTGGTCAAAGGGATCTAAAAGCAGCGGAAAACGTAATAGAAGCTTTTAAAATGGATCTTAACATTTCAACTCGAGCAGTCGCGTGTAATCAAGAAATCGCAAAATTTTGTTCAGAATGTCAAAAAGAGTAATGGGCTCAAGCTCAGGTATGTCCAGACAGGAATGCAAAACAAAATTTATCAGCAAAACCATGCAGTCGACGCCTTTACCAAAAACAATTAACAAAATATAATTGCGTGATAACGGATGATGAAACATATTGGTTTGCAAACTTCCGGAACATTGCAGGACCAGACTTTTATACAGCATGTATGTAGTCTCCGTGATGCTCCAGATCAATGTAAACAGAAAATTAAGTCAAAATTTCCAAAAATGCACCGGGTTTGGCAATTAATTTGTTCTTGTGGAAGAAAATCAAATATTTTCTTTACAACTGCTACAATTAAGGGTGAAATTTATAGAGAATAATGCTTAAAAAAGATTCTGTTATCATTTGTAAGATCTCACACAAGAAAACCATTTTTTTTGGCCTGATCTAGCCAGTTATCATTATGCAAGAGCGACAATTGAATGGCATAACAACAACAAAATCGACTTAATACAAAAAGAAAACAATCCACCAAATTGTCCAGAACAACGTCCAATAGAAGAATATTGATCAATTATAAAAGGAACTTTAAAGAAAACAGGAATGACAATGTCAACTGTAGAAGAGTTTTAATCTGAATGTAATTTGGCAGCCAGAAAAGTGCATGAAAGTCTAGTGCAAAAACTAATGGAACGAATTCGACAAGAAAAAGTTCGATGTTTTGCTTACCAATCGACTTTCATTAATTTTCGGAAAAATATCACTTAAATTGTATTAGACTATTTTTATCTTTAAATATAAAAAAATTTTAACACGTTGACTGCCAACTACGAGATTACTCGTAGCTTGCGTTCCCTTCTAGGGTGCCACCTACGAGTTATCTCGTACTCACTAAACCTGCCATTTTTGTGTAGCTACGAATAAAACCGTATCATATCAGTGCTAGTATCGATAAATGGCTTCTGGGAAAAGACCAAAAAGTCAATGTTGGCTTGCGTGAACTGAACATTTATTAAAAACAAAAAAAGTTTAATGGAAAAATTCATTCAATATAATTTAAAAATTAACTCAAATACAAGAAATAAAGTAATATTTTATTGTTTGCGGAAGTTCTTAAAACAATTTTCCACACAAAGGGCTGGCTTCTCTTCACAGGCTGGACAGAAGTAACGCGTTTCTCGGCGTTTTTTTTTGCTTGGGTACGTACGAATTAACTCGTAGTTGGCTTCTGCGTAGCGATTTCTGTTACAGAAGCCAACTACGAGATAATTCGTAGGTCCTTTTTCTCCTAAAAAAAAAACATAAGTTTTGCTTTTTGATGATACCTATGATCTAGAAATAGAGTTTTTAGTAATATAATGTGAAAAAATCAAATTGTCATTTTTGGCCAGTTTTCTGAAAATTGCCGTGGCAGTCAACGTGTTAATCGACCTTTCTTAGTTTTTTGTTTAAAATTTTTATTAGAAGTTTTCCTAATCAGGCTTTCAAGGTAATGGTTTTTAAATGTAAATAAAAGATTATTTATTTCATTTTTAATCCTTTATCTTTAACCCTTAGTGGCCTGGGAACAAAAAAGATTCATGAAGCTTAATTTAAAATTTGACTACAATATTGTAAAGCATTTAAATTGATAACAAAAAATGTCCACTTGATAAAAATAATTATTTTATGTCATTTGATAGGGTTAATGTTTTTCACTTATGACCAAAAAAGGCCCACTTTCCATAGTAACAAATTAAAGGTATTTTAAAGATGTATGTATATAACGATTTACCATAAATAAAGGGTCCGCCATCTAACGTTTTTTTTTCAACTAGTGCTTATTTCGTGAATGGTAACACTTAGCTCTTGTCTGATTTGACAGATAATTAGTTTTGTCCTTCCGCTGAACGAATATGGTTGTGTATACGCTTGAACAACGCTGGGAAATATTGCGACATTACTTTGAAAATCATGGTAATGAGCAAGGAGTAGCCGTTACAGTGAATGGCGATCGTTATCGGGCCATGTAGAACGAATTTTTGTTCACAAAAATTGAAGAGGAGGATATTGGCAACATTTGGTTTCAACAGGACGGCGCGCCGCTACGTGCCACACAGCCGAAGCTACACTCGATGTTTTGCGCCCTGTTTTTGAAGATCGCATTATCAGCCGCAGAGCTGATGTCGTTTGGCCACCTCGGATCTGCGATTTGACACCGTTGGACTATTATTTGTGGAGTGCCGTCAAAGATAAGTGTTACGCCAACAAGCCAGAGACAATTAACGCTTTAAAGGACAATATTCGTGAATGCAGCTGCACACAATCGATAATGTGCTTAAAAATTGGACCGATCGTGTAGGCTACTGCATGGCCAGCCGAGACAGCCATTTGAATGAAATTATTTTCCATTATTAACCGGAAGGATTGTACTTTCAAATAAAAACAGAAATTTGAGAAAATATTCAGTAGTTTTTTTTTATAGCATTTTCAAAAAAAAAAGTTATTTGGCGGACCCTTTATTTAAAGAGTTGCATGTTTATTAGTTTCCTCCTTGGTTTGGCGAGTTGGTTGACCATTTTTTTTTTGGGCCTCCAAAGTTTCTGAAAATTCGTGGGACCCTTGAAAAAAGTGTCATAAATTTTTGTCCAACAGCTACTTCTGACTTGGTGATACCGCTTAGATATATTTGGCAATAATGTGGCTAAGAATCCGTTGAACACATTTTTTTTTAACATTTTATGTGAAAATAATATTTTTTTCTTGCTCTTTTTTTTGGAAAAATATAGGACAAAATTATGTTTTTAATTGTTTACCACAAAAATATTTTTTTTATCTCCAAAAAAGTTTTTCACCTTCACAAATTCATTTTTTTTTTTAATAAAGAAATGTTTGTATATTTTTTGTTAAATAAACACGATGATATCGAATTTAATGCCCTTACTTTATTTCATTTTAATTCTCAGATCCTCAGCAAACAATGCCCTATAAAATCTTTAGATCTTAACACTGCCACAATTGATGACCTTAAATTACGCACAAAATATATGTTGCCAATCGGGAAAAGTGGTCATATGGATGGCATAGCATTATATTTTCATGTATTTTTCTCAAAATCTCATGCACCCATGGGTTTCAGTACTGATCCCTGGTCACCTGGTACAAATTGGATGCAGACAATATTATTTTTTGATGAAACATTATCGGTTAATACTGGCTCAATATATTACGGAGGCATTGAATTTTTCTCACCATCAGTACCTTGTAATCTTAATGATATGATAGTTAATATAGAAATGTTAAAGGGTGATCCAACAGAAGCCGAAGTAGATGTTAACATGACATGGCGTTTAAAACCGATTACTGAATTTTTGAGTGGCCCCTCCAGTAATAGTGATAATTGTCGTGCAACAAATGACACAGATACAATTTGTGATAAAAATGTAAATATTTGTAAGCATAATAACAAGAAAGATGAGAGTACAAAGAATAATGTCATCTTAAATAAGACTGGCGTTATTTTGAATAACGATATAACAAATAATTCTATTGCTGTTGTTGATTCAACAAGAAATCAAACTTTTATTAAAACTTCTGATAATTTTGCATCATCAATAACCTCAACTACAAATCAGTTTAATGCCTTAACAGTTGATAATAATAATTATATGTTTCTTAAAAATAGACGTGCCAAACATCAAACTTTTATTAAAACTGCTGAAGATCATACACTATCAATTACTTCAACTTCCAAGCAGTTAGATACCTTAAAAGTTGGTAACACAATTTATCCGTGTCGTAAAAATAAACGTACCAAAAGTAAGTACCACAAAAAAGGGATGATATAATAAAATATTGAGTTTTTTTTTTTTTAATTACACAGCGCTACAAAATTGACCCCTAAAATCGAAAACAAGAGCACCGATCAATAATTCTAAATATTTCGGATATGCTAATTTTAATGGCGTAGCCAATTTTTTCACTTATGCGCTAGATTTTTCGCAAAATTGCATTCAATTTTTTATACAAAACATTACAAAAATATTTTTCTCTAAATTTGTTATGATAAATACTATTGTCCGACCGAACAGTTCGGCCAAAAACCTATATTTTGTCGGTTTTTTGATATCTAGAGGCAATGATGACAAAATTTGGTATTGGAAACATGTTTGTTGAGCCGATTTAATTCGATATTGTGTATAAAATTTAAGAAAAAAGCCGAAGTTTAGATATAAAGTTAAAAGTTCGGCCGCCGAACTATTTTCAATGTGGCCGAACTTTCTGAGGCCGAACAGTGAATTCATTGCTTAACTATAGACTTTTCTTCAAATTTGACACTTAAAATAGCATCTAATCAGCCCAATAAACATTTTTCCATCCGCCAAATTTGTCCATAATGCTTTAAATACCGAATACAGACCAAATGCATTTTCTGGCCGAACTTTTCGGTCGGACACTAATAAATACTGATAAGAACTTCATCGGCAATAATTGGGGTATCAAATTTGTTTAATAAATATGTAGCATTAACAAGCAAATCCGCGATTTTTCTCAGTTTTTACTATATTTTACTATTTATGCACGATCCATTTTGAGAGAGACATTTTTGTGCATAAGCGAAGAGACAAATCTAAACAATTATTTCATGTAAAAAGAAACAAAATGAAAGTGCGGTTCCTGTGAAAAACGCAAAATGTATCTCAAATTTTTATGACAGCATAGCGAAAAAGAAAGACGTATTAGTTAATCTTTTAATATAATATGTAAATAGCTTAAAAAAATGCGTGTGACAAAATTCAGTCAAAAAAGTTGATATTTGCTAAAGTTAGTTTAACAAAAACTTTCATTACAGCGAATGCCTACAAAATATTTTCAAATTGTATTACACATATTTCACATATTTATATGGATTTTATAATAGAAATTGAAAGTATTTGGTAGACATTTACTGAACTGAAAGTTTTTGTTAAAATAACGTTCGCAAATATTAACTTTTTAAACTGAAATTTGGTATACGTATTTTTTTAAGCTATTTACAATTATACTAAAAGATGAACTCTCATAGGTCATCCTTTTTCGTTCTGCTGTCATATACATTTTAGGCACATTTCGAGTTTTTACCTTGAACCGCACTTTATTGTTTTTTTTTTTTTCTTTTTTACTCGAAATAATTGCTCATATTTGTCTTTTCGCTTATGCACAAAAATGATCCCTTGCAAAATGGGATAATAAATCGTACATAAATAGTTAAATATAGTAAAAACTGAGAAAAACCCGCAGATGTCTGTTAATACTCCCAGTCAGAAAAATACGAACGGCAAAACGTTGGCCCAGTGCTTTCAACGGTGGTATGAGCTTTGGCAAAGCGTTGGATTTCTGAAGATTTCTGAAGATTTAAGTGCTTTGCCAATCCCAAAATGATAACACCAGGCAGGGCTTGGCCGTTCCTTTCTTAAAACGTTGGCAAAGCACTGACAATGAGCGCTTTGTCAGTACCAAAACCATAATTTTAAAACGTTGGCAAAGCATTTGTAGAACAACCAATGAAGATCATTTTTAATAATAAAAAAGGGCTGTTTTATAATTTAAGGCACATTTCGCGTTTTTCCCATGAACACGAAATAGTTGTGCAGATTTGTCGTTTTGAATATGCTCAAATATGCTTTGATCGATTGCGAAATAGGATGATAAATTGTGCAATAATAGTAAAATATAGTAAAAACTGAGATAAACCGCGGATATCTTATATTTAAAACTTCGTTAAAACATGCAAAACTTAAATGCAATTTTGAGAAACATCTGTCTCATAAGTGAAAAAACTGGGTAGGCCATTAGCGTGGCCGAAATATTTATGTAGGTACACTTGTTTAATTTTACGAGTTTCTCAGTGTTTTGAAATTATTTAACAAAATTAATATGTTTTCGTTTATTTTTAAATATAATTTGGTACAATGAATTTTTAACTTGTCAAATAATGATATTTTATTATTTACTTTTATTGATTATACATACTTTCAAAATATTTATTTGAAAAAAAATTGTCTATTTCTTTTGCTCCATTTTTATATATTTATAATTTTTTCTTTAAAATTTGTTTTAATAGTTTTTATGGTTCTTTTTTTCTTGAATTTGATTGTAAATTTTTGACAAAAAGTTTTTTTTTTTCAAAAATTTATTAAATTTTCTTTTTTATTCTTAATTATTATCTTTGTTTTTCGATTTTTATGATATTTGTATTTTAATTTTATGATTTTCTTATTATACATTTTTTGTTAATTGTTAAATAAATAAATGGAGTTCAACAATTTAACAGTAAATAAATTAATAAATAAATAATAAAAAACAAAATAACAATTCATGTTGGTTTATTCCGCAAGTTAAAAAAATATATCGGCCTATCCACGATAGATCGGTCAAAATCTGACCTTGGGTCTTCTACCTAAAGATTGGCGTTTTTATATTCTCGAAATTTAAAAAAAAAAACATGGTTTTAATTGTGATTTTATTTTTTTTTTTGAAAAATAAAAAATAATCAAAAAGTGTGTAAGAGGCCATTTAAACGAAGAAATTAATTGCAGGCAATTTTTGAATTCTCTTTTAAAGTTGATTCTAAAAATCATGAACATTTAAACGAGGAGTTTTTGCATGTAATTTTTTTGACGTTTATTTTGCCAATCTTCTTTAATTGTTCATTCGTTGAAATTTAATTTATTCGTAATAATTTAAAATAATATATAACTAGTTCTCTATTCCACATTATTTATTTTTTATTTAACGAAATATTTTCGATACACAACACATGAGAAGCCGAATACGAATAAAGCAAATTAACAAGAATACGAACGATAGAAAAAGAAATGTCAAAAAATATCTTGAAAAACGAAAACCATGCAATTTTTGCTACCCCCGCTTGCTTCTCTTCCCCGTTTGCCTACAAACAATAATTGCAGGCAACGTTGCATGCAAAAATTGCTCCGTTTAAATGGCCTCTAAGTTTCAACTTTCGTAGTTTCTTTAATATACAGTGGTGGCCAAAACATATGCAACTGTGGTTCTCTAAGGTTAAACTGATCTGTAATTTACTAATTTGTTCTTAAAAACATCTTAATAGTAACTACATATTAATGAACAACATTCCAAGAAATAAAATCGATAAAAAAACAGTCCAACTTGTTTTGTAATGTTGCCATATTTTTGTAATTTTTTATGGTTAAACAAAAAACATCTGGACTAAACAAATGCAACTCTACTATGATTTTCTCAGATAACGGTATTTTTACCAATTCTCTTTTTGTATAGTTATTGTTTTTATTAATACGTGTTGTTTTTATGTTTTAACCTGCACAAAACAGCATAAAAGTTATTTATTTTTGATAAAAATTAAAAATAAATTCGTTTTTATAATGGCACGCGATAAGTTCGGTTTTGAGCTGAGAAAGCTAATTGTAAGTGATTTTTTTTTTTTTTTTTTTTTTTTTTAAAGAGAAGCACACTCAGGAAATTCTTCCTATTAATTAATGTGTTGCTTTCTTTGGAAAGGGGATAGTGGAGAGATGAAAGGTGGTGAAATATGAAGGGCTTCAAACATGGCAACACTTTAATTGCGCGAGTAGATAAGTCTTAGAACTGTTGTTGCTCGCCACCTGATGTAGAGTTGGCGAATTTATTGAAGCTTTTTGTTTCATATCCCTGATTCATTATTTTACTTCGGTGGGGTTAAGTGCTATGGGGACTCCGAAGGTGGGCGCAGCGATACATATAAGTGATAGAAAACTCATACATATTATTTTTCTAAATTGATGTTGTCGTCACCGGGAATCGAACCCGGGACCATCTGTGTAATAGTCCAACACGCTAACCATTACACCACAGCGCCCGTGGAGGACGACCAAGGGTGACAAGGCATAGAACGGACAATTTGATTACCAAGCAGGCGAAGAAAGATCCGTTTACAACTTCGTCAAAGATTGCAGCAAGTCTCCAATTACCAATTTCTACTCGAACTATCCGTAGGCGACTTGTAGAAGCATCCCTACGTGCACACCGTGCAGCAAAAAAAACCGCTAATATCTAAACGTAATCAAAAAAAAACGTTTGAAGTTCGCCAAGGAGCACTTAAATTGGTCAGAAACCAAATGGAAGACTGTCCTATTTAGCGACGAGTACAAATTTAATATCATCGGCAGTGATGGCATGTGTTATGTAAGACGACCAGTTAACAAGCGGCTTCAAGCGCGATACTGCAAAAAGACGGTGAAACATGGAGGAGGCAACGTAATGGTTTGGGGGTGTTTTTCTGCTGCTGGAGTTGGCCCATTGCACAGAATCAATGGAATAATGGATAGATTTATGTATAAGAACATCTTGGATACAGTTATGCTTCCACATGCAGGGGATATTATGCCGCTACGATGGGTTTTTCAGCACGATAACGACACCAAGCACTCTTAAAAAGTTGTTAAATCGTGGTTAGCACAAGGAAGAGTTTCGGTAATGGAATATCCACCACAATCACCAGATCTAAACCCCATTGAGAATCTTTGGGAAATCGTTAATCAAAGAATCGATCGCGAAAATTGCACTAATGCCTATATTATGTTCCAAAGATTTGTAGAAGCTTAGAATGATATTTCTGCAAATTGTATTGCCATTTTGATAGCTTCAATGCCTCGTCGATGTCAAGCCGTCATTGAAAATAAAGGATTTGCCACGAAATATTAAGTTTTATGGATATATCTGTATTCAAAGCAATTTGTTGAATATATATTGGCCACTGTAATATCAGTCTATATGTAGTTTATTTTAATTTTTCGATGTAAATTATTGTGGATTAAATTTTATTTTCTTATTTTTAAAGCAATAATAAAAAAAAAATAATACAAGCACATGAATAATTTTTTTTCTTTTAAAACTAGTTTAAACAACTTTTGTAAAATCCTGTTGCCAGTTGCATTTGTTATGGCCACCACTGTATATCGTATCATTATTATTTAAAATGCATTGGAATGGTACACCTCTCTCTACTTTTATACAATGTATTTAACTTTTTCCAGTTTCAAAAAGAATTGCGATTTAAAAAAAGAAGGAATTTTTGCAAAATATGGAATTTTTACCCAATATTTGCACATACACTTTTTTTGGTCTCGGTGTTTAACTATTTTTAGTGATTTTTGTAAAAAAAAAGCTTGTAGCACTTTTATATAGAAAAAACAATACTTGATACTGCTTAACCGTACGATGCATACCCAACTTTTTCTACGAGAACACACACCCGGGATACGTTTGTACCTACTAGCTTATTTTGGAGTTTTCTAATGTTTAAATGGTCTAATTTCATTATTTTAATGCGTATATTAATATTTTACAAATGTTTTAGTTTTTGTTTCATGCAAATATTCTACCTGGTTCAAGAGATATAGGCAAAAAAGGTCACGGGCATGGGATAGCCAAATGTTGTGTGTGTTTACATAGGTGTCGACTTTGGAAGCTCGTAGCTCCTAAACCACTGAAATTACTTATATTTCCTAGATCCTGAAATCTCTATGCCCTAAGTTAAGCCGTTCCTGAGTTACAGCACTGCAAAGTTGAAAGTGGATACATTTGTACCAGGGTGTGTGTTCTAGGGTTAATTGAATGTACCAATTAATTGACGATTTAATTGGCATTGTTTGATGTCAATGGTATATGAATTTTTTGGCATTATAATTGCTTAAAAGCAATGAAAATAAAATTTTATTTTAACCCATTTTATAGCGCTTATAGATTCCACGGGAATTTTTTTAACGAAATCTGGTAGAAAGATATAAAGGTGTCTCAATAAGGGTTTTCTGAAGTTTTTGTACACTTATTGCGCCCTCTGGCGGTGGTATTTGCAATTTTAAACTCAAACTTTGACGATTAGTATGCACTTAACGGGTTACGATTTTTTTTAAATTATAATTTTTATTTATTGGCAAAGCAAATATCTATCAAAATGTAATACACAATTTGATTTTTCAGAATTTTTTTTTAAAATACTGGGGTTTTTAGACAATTTTTCGAAATTGTAAAATTTCAACTCTGTAGAACCAATTTTTAAAATTTTTTTTGTGTCTACTTTTTCATATTAAAAAAGAAAGTGGAGTAATTTTTTGCATATCAAAGTTTTTACAAGTGCGGAAATTTCTTTATCTGATTTTTGAGTTTTAAAAGAAAAGTATAATCTGCTGGCCAAGTTTTTCTAATTCAAAAATTTTTTTCATTAGTTCCTCACCATATAACACATGTGTCTTCTTCTGTAGATCAATAATTTTTCAAAAAAGTGCTATAAAAAAATGTCAAAAATTGTATTTTTTAGTTCGAACAATAGTTTTTAATTTTTTTTTAATTTTTTGTACAGTTTAGACCTCAAATTATCACATGCTTTTTACTGCGTTGTAATATCTCTCTCCTATCCAAAATTATGAGGCCATAAAAGTAGGCGTTTCTTAAAAGTAACAGCAGTGCAAAATGGGTTAATTGGCATTGTTCAATGCTAATGCCTTTAAAGGACAATTATAATTGTTGGTAACAATTGTCTATAAACAAATTTATTTCCTAATTTAGGTAAAAATCCTTTATTTGCGTTACATAAGTCTATTTTAAAATATGTGTTTCAAAAGCATTATATTAAAAACCTAATAACTGGAGTACCGTTTGGAATTCTGACTTTACATTTTAAGTAGAATAAATAATTTTTTTTGTTCGCGATGAAAAAAGTTCCGACATAGGTATATATAATCATATTTGGTCATACATATATATAATTCATTAGCACATCATATCATAACTGTTCCGAAAAGGGAACATACATAACCTTATCTCATGAGATCCCATGGGATCTCATCTGATATAATTTGATCCGAAAAATGGGTTTATCTAATTTGATCAAGTTGTATATAATTTGATCAAATTTGGTAGAACTTTTTAAAACTGTTTGGAAATCCGCATTATTTTTATTATTATTTGTTTCACATTCCAATCAATAATGAAAATTTAACCCTCTAACCGGCAAGCACGCCTCTAGGCGGGGTATTTTAAATTGGCTGTAAGTTCGCCAAAAAAGTGTTTTATTATAAAAATGTAAGCTATATCGATAGAGAACGAAGTTAGCCACATATTTTGCGAAGTAATGTTTTGTGTACATGTCATGGTTTGGAAGCGAGAAAGCGTTATAGTTAAAATTTTCAGTAATTTCAAAAAATAAATATTTTGAAACAACCACAATTTTGAAAAGTCACATTTCTGTTAACATGAAACCATTCATATTCCACACAAAGAAAGATTAAAGCTTAAACTTTTGGAAAATACTCTAAGTTTGTTCCAAGGACATACAGGACTTTAAAAGGATACATATAAAGGACATCATCTTATCTTGAAAACGAGTGGACGGATTTGTATAAAATGTGGCAGAAATATTATATTTGGTAACATTATCAAAGCTTCAAAGTTTCGTCAATATATATAAAAGTTAAGGTTCGTTTTCGTTCGATTTCGCGTTTTTCGAAAAACGAAAATCGCCATATCTTTTTATCTAAAAGCTCAAAACGACTAATTTTTGGACTGTTGTTATATCTTTCTTTGTAAGAAGAATAATTTATGCCTTAACTTTTTAAATTTTATAGGTTAGATTTTGAGATAGCCTCTAAACCTATTTTGACCCATATCGCCTAAAATAGGCAACAAAAGAAATTTCGCTAAAACAAAATATTATTTATTTCTCGTGCCGAAAAAGTGGAATAAATTTCAGTCCAAAAAAGCTTATGCCGGTTAGAGGGTTAAGTATAATTCAATGGATTGAAAAATTAGACAGAATTTCCATTTGATTAATATGTGATGCCATATTCTATTTATATGTAAAACCCGAGTAAAAATAGTTATATCTAGTTATAATATGAGTAAGATATATCTGACTTTCAATGGAGTCACGTTACGGCTAATATCATTACATACAAATGCATGTGATAATTTTTATCGAGAGATTTTTTTATATGGTACCCGATATTGTTATATGTCTCCAAATATTAATCCAAATATATGTGTTGATCAATATGATTTTATATGATCTCACGCTCAGTTTTATCAAACTTTATGTATATGACGTCATACTGCAAAAATGTTCCTTATAATTTTATATAGCTTTATATATAATCCCATACTTATTTTGGTATAGTTCAATATCAAATTAAGTTATCTGCATGTTAGGACTTTATTACATATGGCTTCACACATATCCATATTAATTATTTTCAACTGATTCCTTTTATACAATTTCAAATAAAAAAATGCATACATTTTAAAATGCAAAATCGCTTTGATATTTTTGAAACACTCAATTTTTTTTTTTTTGATAAATTTTCTACATTTTCTATGTTTAATTTAAAAAAGTTGGATCTTTAAGTTAGTTGATTTGTAGACACTTTAATTTTTAACTTTAATATTTTTAAGCATAACTTCAAGCCACGAAAAGCATATCTACTATCGGCTTAAATTATATAAAATCAGATATTTTTATATCCAATTAGATATACTTAAATGTACCGGATGTGAACAATTCTCGGATAAAATTTTATCAAACTATACACAGAAAAAATTATGGGCCAAAAATATCTAATTAATCGATTGTTTGAATATCAATGGCAATTTAAACAATTTTTTTAATTGATCCAATTAAAAAATTTATTGAATTTTCTAATATATCCATACAGTGTTGACAACATGTAAACAAAATTTTTAAAAATTTGGCAAATTATTTTTTTTTATTTTATTTAGATTAAATAATCAAACAAAGGTTTAATTATATCAATATATTATTTAATTTGTAAATAAAAAGAAAAAAAAATCGCAAATGATTAACTTTTAATAAGTTGAATAGTTTACCGATTTCAAATACACGCAAAATCGTAGTTATTTCACTAGAATTTGCATCACTCTTTTTGTTGAGATATTCGTGTACGAACGAAAACTTAATTTAGTTTCGTGTTTTATCTGTGGTAATAAAAGTGCGCATGTGGAGTTAAATAAACCTTATCGAAAAAGGACAATTAAACTATTATTTTTGTAAATAATTAAATTTTCAATAAATATAAGTGTCATTAAACTATCATTTTAAAGTTGTGTGTGATTTTTTAAGAAAGCAATTCAATTACAAGAAAAAGTTCAAGACAAGACAAGCAAAACAAAAATTTTGTCTTTACTTTTATTTGTTTTCTTATAATACATTTTTATATTAAAAAGCTTTAATTTTATTTTAAATAAAATGTAAATTTAATTTACAAACCAACATTTCTTTTTTTATTTAATGGGGGGCATATAACAAAAATAAAAAAATACGAGTTTTCAATTAAAACTACCATTGTTTTCTTCTCAAGTTTCAATTAAAGTTTTAATCAATTTAACTAAACTTTTTAATTGAGGTTGTAAAGAAAAACAATAACTCTTTTAATTCATATTATTATTATTTTAATTGAAAGAGTTTTAATAAACTGGCTGCAAATTTTTTTAGTTAATACTATCATTTCAGTGGTAGGTGCAAAATCAATTAAAATATTAATTAATTCAATAAAATTTTTAATTGAAATCCGTTTTTAGTTTTTTCTGTGTATCGATATATTGATATAACTAGATACATGTAGATGATCCATTTTTCGGATCAATTTGTATGTGTTTATATATGAGGACTTATTAAATGATATATTAGACTCCGTATTAAAATTTTTAATCGGGAAGTGATAGATGTTCCTGCCATATATGTTTATATATAATTATCAAAGAAGACACATTAGCTTTTTTACTTTTTTATGTATTTTTTTGCTTTATTTGGATTTATCGATTTTGAGCAATAAAATAGCGTGTTCTTAAGATTTTTGTGCTTTTATTTTTAGTTTAAGATTGTCTGACTTAAAGTTCTTTTTATACCTATGAAATATTATTAATTCCATTAAATTTGAATTAGCTTTTCTAAGTTTTTTGCTTTTACTTTTTTGACAATATTTTTTTGTTTGCTTTAAATAAATTTGAATTTTGCCTTTTTTGTCGTTAGTGATAATTATATATAAAACTGATATATTTTTGGTTAATGTTTTACCATATATGTTTACATATAATTACATATAAAGGTGATATTGTAACACATATACTTATATATATTTTTACTTGGAAGTAATATGATCTCATATTTAGCTACATCAAGTATATGTATATGATGACATAAAAAAGATCAACTTATATATAACATGAGATATAACAATGTATGATGATATATAGCGCTGTATTAAAAATTTTCATAAGAATAATTATAAGATGTAAATATAAATCGCCCTTTATTGGTCCTGAACCATTCTGTTTAATACCTGCGGGGTATGTTAGGGAAAGGCTCAGGGCATGGAGAGTTTGAATTCTCTGGTTACTGGGAAACTCTCTCTGGTCAGCGCCAGGCTAAGAGATTGATCCCTTTTTTCAGTAGGGGGTCGAGGCGACTCTTGTCGTTTGAAAGGGGGGGGGGGGGGGGGGGGGGGGGGGGTTTGAGGAATCTGTAGGAGCCTTTAGGCAGCACAAAAGACCTACATTGGTCGCGGTGCCTTCTGATCTGATCTAATCTATAAATCGTTACGTATGGCCACATAAGTTATTATATATAATTATTTCAAGACATATATTACTATATATAAACTTTTTTCGTCGGTTTGTAATCGAAAGAAAAAAGAGTTTTTTTCATTAAAATACATTTGTTTTTACAACTGTTAAAATATACAACGATTTTCTTCGGTTGTTTTTTCAAATAACTGTCATAATAGTTGTTTTGTATTATTTCATAGAAAAACAACTGTAATTACAGTTAAAAACAACTACTACTGATTACTACGCAAACAAGTGGCATGTAGTAACTGTACAACTTTTTTGAGTGTAGTTTTTACCAATTTTACCAGTTGTTTCAAAAATTTTACATATAAAAAAAATAGTCAGTATTTTTACGACTTTCTTAGCTATTTTTACTGCATTTTTTAATTGATTTAATAATAACTACATTTTAAGTTATTTTAACGATACTTTCTTTTGTCGCATTTTTAACTGAATTTACTGTTGTTTAAACTGTCATTTTCAGTTGATTCTACTGTCATACATTTTTGAGCGTAAATAATTACAAATGGTAAACTTAAATTAAAATTGTTTCAAATAATGATTTAATGGGGATATTTGTTAATTTGTTTGGGAATAACAAAACAAGGATCTGGCAATATATTAAGAGAATGATCTTTTAGCCACAAGAGCTTTATGTTCTCCATAAAAGCTTTGTAAAAACAATATTAAAATAAAACCAAAAAATGTACTTACCATTTTTCCTCATCCACTTAGTTAATGCTTAGACGAAGAATAAAATTGCAAAAGCTTTTATTGAACACATTCGTATTTAATTATATTTATATATATTTTTTTGCACTGCCCATAAATATGACATTTTTATTTATTTCCCCATTTTTAAAAGGCATTTTATTTTACATATTAGACCTTTTATGACCATTTTATTAATACATGCTCAAATATATTTAACACTAAAAACACAATACCAATTTTTAGACACACGACCGGAATAAAATTACAGATTTTTTAATTAATATGATTTTCTATTATTAGGATTTTTAATTTCATTTTTATTAACTTTTTTTTCATATTTAAGCACACATTATTAATTTAGCTTTTTTTACTAATATATTTGAAATAATTGAAGGATTTTTTTCATTATATTATATATTTATGTATAGAGATTTATTTATTCTTTCTTGTTTAAGTACAAAATATAGATTTAATTGATTAACACATCTACCGAACGAACAACCGATTCATAAAATTTTACAAATTTATTTTAAAGAATTTAACTATTTCTTTAAACAATTACATACATTATTAAAATTACATGCATTCTCTTTTTTTATTAACCGAACATCTGTTTCGTATGAACATCTGTTTCGTATGAAACTAATAAGCTGATCTAAAAATTGAAATGTGAAAGATTTCAAGAACAAAACTACAACCTTTAGAACTACAAAGAAACGAACACACGAACTATGGGTAAATGTAAAATCACCGATCGACAATTAGTCGCGACAAATTATTTAATTACCGAACATCTGATTCGTATAAAATTTGCTCACAAACTAAGAGGCTAAAACTAAAGGCGAAAATATTTTCCCAAAAGAAACGCTAAATTTTGCTAGTAGCCCAGCGAATTTTTGCTTTTCATACAAAATGTATGGGAAATTATTTTCGCCCTTAGTTCTAGCTTTAATTGTGAATACACACTAAGAAGCTGCGCTAAAAATTGCAATGAGTAAAAGAGAAGAGAAGTTTTAAAGAGGAGTTCTTAATAAGAAGTAGACGTTGTTGTTATAAAAGCCTTTCTAACTTGTCCTAACGAGCACTTACAGAAGACAACAAAACCACGACCTTTTAAACTATAAAATAAAAAAACGAGCACAAACACTATTAAGAAATGTAAAATTACACGACATTTATTTCTTATGAACACAAGAAAGTAATACACGAATTTTATGCAAATATAAAATCATCGGCCGGCACTAAGATGCAACTAAATTGTCATTAAATTTGACGAATTTATTTAAAAGAATTTAACGAATATTATTTAAGCAACATTATTTAAAATTATAAATTTTCTTTTTTATATTAATACACAATTTCTTTAAAACGAAACGCACATATACCGAGCGGACGGACATCCGTTTCGCATGAACTTTCCTCACAAACTAATTAGCTGAGCAAAAAACTGCAATGTACAAAAGGAGAGAGAAGTACTAAATACGAGTACTACACAAAAAATGTAAACGTTGTTGTTATTATAGCTTTTCTAACTTGTGCCAACGAGCACTAACAAAATTTCAACTACACAACCACAACTATTTGTATTACAAAAAAATACGAGCACACGAACTTTGCGGAAATGTAAAATAACCGAACGACACGCAGTCACGACAAATTATTGGATTTACGAACATCCGAAAGGGAAAGAGAAATATAAAAGACGAGTTATAAATAAGAGTAGACGTTGTTGTTATAAAAGCTTTTATTAACATGTACCAACGAGTACTAACAGAAGACAACAAAATCACGATCTTTAAAATAGAAAAAAAAACGAGCACACCAAACTATAAGGTGGCGCAAAAGTAATCCTCCTATCAGAAAATGCTATACATAATAAATACATAATAAAAAAAAAACATCTGAAGGTTATTTTTGCGCCACCTTATATATGGAAATGTAAAATCAGAATTTTTTTTAAAACACAATAAAAGAAATACACGAAATATGTGAAAATGTAAAATCATCGACCGGCACGCAAATTAAAGGAAATTATCATTTAATTTAACGAATTTATTTTAAAGAATTTAGCAAATATTATTTAAGGCCGCATTATGTAAAAACTAGAAATTTTCTTTTTTATTTTAATACACGATTTCTTTAAACTGAAACACACAAATACCGAAGCGAACATCCGACTCGTATGAACTTTCCTCACAAACTAATAAGCTGAGCTAAAGATTGCAATGAACAGAAGGAGAGAGAAGTACTAAATAGGACTGACAAACAGTGATGCAAAATGTGGCACAAAAGTGCCATTTGTGGCACTTTGAATTCTTAATGGCCCTGTGGTACTTTCTTATCTACTTTGGCCCTTCCAGCTCAAAATTCAACTAACTACGTTAAACCGTTCAGTTTAGCATCTCAGTTCGAGATAATAATATTTTTATGGAATGCTGTGAATGACTTTTATGCGATTTTTATAAAAAATTAAACGTTTTTCATTTTCAATTTATAACGAGCTTTCAACCTCCGTATATTTACAAAAATAAAGCAAATCAAACATATTAGCTAGGTTGATAGTAGTATTTCGATCTGGCTAAAGATCTCATCAGAACCCGAAGTTTTAGAAAAGCTAGAGCCTTCATAATAGGCAGAACTTTAACAAAAAACCTATTAATAATCAATTTTGCTCCATTCTTGTCTTTTTAGTAATCAAGCATGTGGTTAGTTAGGTCTTTCCTAACAAGCATCATGACGTTACTAAACTTTGAAGACCAAAAATGTTCTATTTATATAAAAAATGTTTAGTGTGTACTCTGGCTCAAGTAATATTTTTTACAGTTATATTTGTTGTGATGGTTTTAATAAAAGGCAGTTGTTTCGGAACAATGTGTACAAAAAGAGATTTATTTAATAGGAGTTCTTTACAGGAAGTGTAAAACAAGAAGGAGGTAATAAAAGGAATATTATAATAATAGTTGCACAAAAGTGCAGTAGTTAGACCAGCTGTTTAAAGTTATGTTTAAAGATATATGTTGCCAGATTTTATCTACCAACACCTCCACTAAAGCTGGCTAGAAATTTATAAGTCCTAACATCTTTGCGCATTTCAAATGTTTTTCCTTGGTAACTGGTTTTGTAAGAAAGTCAGCAGCCATATCATCAGAACATTTGTACTGCAGCAAAATATTTCCATCAATAATTTTATCACGCAGGAAATGGTGACGAACATCAATATGTTTCGATCGTGCATGGTATGCATCATTTTTCGCTAAGTTTAAGGCACTCTTGTTGTCGCAAAAAATTATAATTTTATTTTGATTGTTGTTAAACAGTTCATCTTGTAACTGGCGCAACCATTCAGCTTCTTGAACAGCAGTAGACATAGCCATATATTCGGCTTCTGTTGTTGACAGGGCTACAGTTGATTGACGTTTACTATTCCAAGAAATGGCACCTTGTTTTGTGAAAACATACCCCGTACATGAACGCCTATCATTTACATCACCAGCATAATCTGCATCACAGAAGCCATACATATTCGGATTCAACTTTTTAGAATATCTCAGTTTCACATTTATTGTACCTTTGATGTATCTTAAAACACGTTTTACAGCAGTCCAATGGGAGTTATCAAAATTGTTGTTAAATTTGCTTAGATAGTTTACAGCAAAGGTAATATCTGGGCGAGTTCCTTGCACTAAATAAAGTAAACTGCCAACAGCCTCTTGGTATGGAATATTACTAAAATTTTGTGTTTTTGATTTTGGATTTGTAAGTTTTGTATTTATATCAAAGGGTGTTGATATTGGATTAGCATCTATCATTTTAAATCTCTTCAAAATTTCCTCAATATAAACGGATTGATCTATGTGTATCTCACCTTGATTACGGTTTCTAGTTATACGTATGCCAACACAGCTTCTGGCCTCCCCCAAATCCTTCATCAAAAACTTTTGTTGTAGACCTTTTTTAACATTGATTTTAAGTTGTGTGTCATTGGAAAAAATCAATAAATCATCCACATACACAGCAATATAAAACATTTTGGAGTCGCACACCTTAAAGTATATACAAGGATCCACTTTTGATTGTTGTAAACCCATACCTTTGAGAGCTTCATCCAGTTTTCTGTTCCACTGACGGCTTGCTTGCTTTAAGCCGTAAATGGCTTTGTTGAGTTTGCAAACTTTACCTTTAGGATTGTCACCAACACCTTCCGGAGGTTCCATAAAAATATCTTCAGCCAGATCACCTTGAAGGAATGCTGTGACCGCATCCATTTGCTCAATATCAAGATCATATTGAGTTGCTATTGATAATAAATATCGAATTGAAGTGTATCTTACAACAGGCGAGTACGTTTCTTGGTAGTCAATTCCCGGTTTTTGTGAGCAGCCTTTAATTACCAACCGGGCTTTATACCTCTGTATATTACCATTTTCATCACGTTTTCTTTTAAACACCCATTTGCATTTAATGGGTTTAGCACCTATAGGTAAGTCGACTATTGTCCAAGTGTTGTTTTCTAATAACGATTTGTATTCACTTTCCATAGCATTTTTCCACTGCACTGCATCACAACTTTTCATGGCATCGTGAACAGTAAAAGGGTCATCTAAGTCATTAACTTTTACTGAATATAAATGGTAGTCTGTCATGTTAACTGGTTTTGGAGCGCGTTGTGAACGACGAACGTTGTCAGCGTTTATAGGTACCATTGTAGAGTTATGTTCACTGGAAAGTGTATCATCATCAGGTTCGTAGTATTCGGATGATTCATCGCTGTTTTGATCAGTTACAAAATCTTCAGAATTTGTTGTTTCATCATAATCTTCGTCGACGTCATCACTAGTAGCCTCCACTTCATCGACATCATCATTAAGTTTTAAAAAACAAAATTCTTGTTCATCAAAACGATCTTGTTGTTTTTGTTTAAAATCGTTTTCAAAAAACACAACTTCACGGCTTTTGACTACACGCCAACCATTTGGGTCTAGCAACCTATACCCTTTAGTGTCTTCGCAGTAGCCAACAAAAACTAATTCTTGAGCCTTGGAGTCCCACTTTTTTCTTTTTTCTTTGGGGACATACGAAATGGCACGGCAACCAAAAACTTTAAGATGACTTACGTCAGGTTTTACACCAGTCCATATTTCTTGTGGTGTAGTTTTTTTATTTGCAGCAGAAACGGAACGATTAATAACGTAAACGGCATTTGCAACGGCTTCAGCCCAAAATTTTTTACTCAAACCAGCGTGAAACAGCATGCAACGGGCTCGTTCAGCGATAGAGCGATTCATGCGTTCGGCGACGCCGTTCTGCTGAGGGCTGTATGGCACTGTAGTCTGGTGTTGTATACCATTTTTGTTCATTAACTTTGACATTTGCCGATTGCAAAATTCTGTGCCATTATCCGTACGCAGACATTTTATTTTATGGCCAGTTTCATTTTCCACTTTTGCCATAAAGATCTCAAAAAATGTCGGTACCTCCGTTTTTGCCTGCAAAATATATAAAAAAACTTTACGCGAATAATCATCAATAAAAATTAAAAAATACTTAGCTCCACCAATTGAATTTTCCTCCATCGGTCCACAAAGGTCCGAATGTACGAGCTCTAGCAATTTTGTAGTACGTGATTTTGACGTTTTTAAAAGGCTTTCTTGACATTTTGCCTTTTATACAAGGAACACAATTTTCTGTTGATTGTGGTTTAAACTCCATACCGGTTACCATCTGTTTTGTTTTTGTCAAATCTGCATAATTTAAGTGACCCATACGAGCGTGCCATATTTCAGGGTTGGTTTGAGTTACTGCCATACACTTATGACTTACATCACTTACGTTTATATCACCATTTAATTTGAACATGCCGTTTTGTAGTTGAGCTGTTACTACCACGATATTATCTTTCGATATTGTACATTTGTCGTCTTTAAATACCACGACAAAACCTCTTTTTAGCATTTGGCGTACGGATAGAAGATTAGCGGTTAGACCGGGTACATAGAGTGCGTTGTGGACAGTTACATCCAACAAATCTCCGTTGTTGTTTTTAATATTGATTTTAACATCACCGACCCCATGTACGTCCAATTTGTGTTTGCTAGCAACATAAACTTCTTCTACGTTTGACTTTTTGATATCAATGAACCAATCTTTTTTCATTGTCATGTGCATACTTGCACCTGAGTCAACATACCACTCATTATTGTTGATGGCACCTGTCGCAAAAACTGTACAAAAACCAACATGTTTATTATTGCATTTTTGTTGTTTATTTGCACGACAATCAGCGGCTTTATGCCCATATCTATTGCAATTGTAACACCGATAACCTTTTTTAGACTCAGGTTTCTTTTTAGATTTAGAAAAAAATGCTGCACCATCACTATTTGTTTTTTTAACATCTTGTAGTAACTTGGTTTTTATTGAATCGCAAGTTATTTTAACACCTGCACTTTCTATACCCATTATCATCGGGGCGTATTCGTCGGGTAAACCAGCCAACAGAAGTGTACCAATCCACTCATCGCTCACCGGCATGTCGACTTCTTTTAACTTGTGTGCTGTAGACACAATCTGACTTACATATTCCTCGATATTTTCAGATGTAGAAAAACGTGTTGTTATAAGCTGCCGCAATAAACCAACTCTTCTAGTGAGACCGGAGTCCTGAAATGCTGCTTTCAATTTATCCCAAACTTCTTTGGATGTAGTTGCATCTTCGATGTGGACATAATTTATTTTGTCAATCAGCAAAATAATTTTTGTTTTGGCCTTGGTGTCAATTTTCGCGTTCATTCCACCTTGTGGATAATTACCTTGAACAGTATCCCACAATTCTTCGTGCTGCAACAAATTTTTCATGGCAAACGACCATGTTGTATAGTTTTCACGGCCAAGCAACTTTTCTACATTGAAAATTGTAGCAATCGACGACATTTTTAAAAATCACTTTATAATCTCTTAAAGCAGTTTTGTACAATTGTTTTATCAACTCCTGGGCCCATAACCTGTTGTGATGGTTTTAATAAAAGGCAGTTGTTTCGGAACAATGTGTACAAAAAGAGATTTATTTAATAGGAGTTCTTTACAGGAAGTGTAAAACAAGAAGGAGGTAATAAAAGGAATATTATAATAATAGTTGCACAAAAGTGCAGTAGTTAGACCAGCTGTTTAAAGTTATGTTTAAAGATATATGTTGCCAGATTTTATCTACCAACAATATTAGTTTTTTGTTTTTATATACATTTTTAATTTTATTACATCTTTGAAATAGTTCAGTAAATATTCAACGGTTTTGCAATTTTTATACAAGGTATTATTCGTCAAAGTGTCTAGTTTACTCGTTACGGTAAAAAACTCTAGACACTAGAATTTTCGAGTTTTTTGGAGAATCTAGAAAACATTATTATTGAATCAAAATGGATATCAAAACCTTTCCAAAGATGTATTCAAAATGAGAACGGGGATTTTTTTTATAAAAATCGTATTAAAAATAGCATACAAATAAACCGATAAACCGGGTTTAACATTTTTTTAATGCAGAACAATAGAATTATTTAATATTTTTTTATATATGACCAAATTTTTCACAAGAAGTTTCGTAACTTATTTTTAATTCACAAGCAATTGTGTTTTTGGAGGATTTTAAAAAATATATCACATGATGTTATCGTAGCAGCGGAAATAATTGAGGAGTTTGCATAAAACATTTTGCTCTTTATTTCCAGAGGGGTTTATCTTGCATTTTTTATATGGTCTTCAGATGATGCACTCTAAAGTACTATATTACTAATATTTTTATTAAAATAAAAAGCCAATGATGAAATTTATTCCGACATTTTTTTTTTGGCCCTGTCAAAGATAGTTTTAGTTTTTAAATGGTCAATTTGTCCCTAAACGTTGTTGTTAACAGATACATAGTTCGGGGGTAGGCGCAAAGGGGCATTCATTTACCCAATCAACTAAATACACTGAAAGAATTATTCTTCATGATATTAATGAAACAATTTCATAGATTTTTTTTGTCAGTTTAATAAAGAATGTCATTATATAAAAGAAATTTTATTAATATTAAGAACTTTTTCATAAAATTTTTTTTCATAAAATTTCATAGTTTCATTAAAAAAATGCTTTTGATTTCATAAATTATCTCTTCATCAAGTTAATGAGAATTTTCTTTAGTGCTATGAAATTATTTCCTAGACTTATTTTTTTCATAAACTTTAGTTTTAAAATTTAATTCTCAATTGTTAAACAGTGCTTTATTATTTCAATGTAGCCTTGTATTAATTTTGGACTTCTATGAAATTGTTTAAAAAATCACATGAAGCGGTTTACTGGCTTATTTTCCATCCATTTTTTCAAGATATTCATGAAGAGTTTTATTAATTCAAAGAAACTACTTAATATTAAAAAATTGTGTGTAACTGTTACTTAAATTCTATAAACGTTTCACTGTCGGAATGATTCATTAGTTGTATGAAGATTTTCATTAATTTTACAAACATTTCATAAACATTGACTTCAATAAAACCTGTTTCATGGATTACATGAAAAATTTCAATGTAAGAGTTCCCTTGACAATTTTATTTAAAGCTATAAAGAAATTCATTACTGAATTGAAGATAATTCTCTCATTGTATAAACTCCATAATTTTAAAAGATTTATCTTAATTTTATTTAAAAAATAACGAAAACCGAATGGATTTTTTATATATTTTAGCAAAGCAGATTAAAAAATGTTTATTTTTTAATAATTTAAATCATTTAGCTTCAAAATAAGTGATAAGAGAGTGATTTTTGATTCTTGCTAAATCAATCTTTAATTCCATTTTTATTCTATTTCTATGCACACATTTTGTGAAACCGAATATCGGAAAAAAATTTAAAATTTAACATTTCATCAATGAGTTTCGCAGATTTTTAAAATAGGTGAGTGATTTTAAAATTCTATTCCCCGAAATTAGTATTGCGATTTGTGTTTTGAAGACTCGTCGTTTGTAAAGGAACAAATAAAAGAGAACATTAAAATGTTGAAATAATTCAAATAAAGTGAATAAAACGAAGTTGTGAGTAAAAATTTTAAATTTTTTATTGAAATATAAAGAGTTTCCGTAATAGCGATTTCTCATTCTCAAAATGACGAATGGAATGGAATGGAAAACGATTGTTTTTCATGACTTACCAGTTTCGACTTTTCTTTAAAAAAAAAAATGGTTTAACCACATAAAAAATAACAATTCATTTCAATCACGAATTATCAATTATTTTAAATGCTAAAATTGCACCGACAATGAAAATTTACTCACTCAATTAGAAATATTACTGAATTATTTTTCAATTAAAATTCAATATATTTGATTATGATTTTTATTTCATTTCAGCTTTTATTTTTTTTTTATAAATTTTTAACAAATCAATTTAATTGAAAAAATAGGGAAATATTTTTTTCTATGAAATATAATCATGTTTGTAGAAATTCAATTTCTTTTTTTTTAAATCAAACAAAACTTTAAAAATCATACTATTTGACGACGAAATCACTTTATATGTGAATTCTAAATAAATATCATATATAATTTCCAAAAATCTTTAACTATCCCTTAATTTTTAAAACTTAACTGAGCGCGTTATTTTTGGATTGTTTTTGTGACAATTTTGCCGTTGTTGTGTCATTTTGTCAGACACATGTAATTGTTTTGTGCCATTTTAAACTTGCCCTGCTTATAAATGATTTGGAACAATATAATAAAAATTAATAATTATCTTAGCCAGTAATAAGCAAAAACCTAAAAAAAATACTGCACTCTTGTAACAGTTGTTTTAATTAGTTATTTTATTACTTAAATAAACAACTACCGAAACAGTTATATTGCAGTAAACATTTAATTTGTGTTAGTTATTTAAAAATAGAAGATTCAGTTGAGTTTTTAAAATTCTCGTTTAGTTTATATTTGTTATTATTGATATGTTCATAGTTTGCAAATAATATTTAAAAATTTAAATTGTATCTCCAATGGATTAAAACGTCATAACTGGAATACCGTTTGGAAATTTGACTTTGCATTTCAAAAAGGATGTAGGAACAAAAATTTTGATTGTAAAAAAATATATTTATTTTATAATTTTTTTTTTCAATACCGAAAAAACAACTGTAAAAAACAGTAGTTTTTACAACTTCTGCTACCGTTTTATGTTCATTGTTGTTAATATTTCGTTTCTCGTTTTTATGGTTTATGCATTCATTTTAGGTTAGTTGTTTTTAACCGTTTTCGTTATTCGTTTTTACTTCTATTGTAGCTGTTAAAAATATAGTTAAAAATTACTACATGTTTAGTTATTTTTATGACTATACAGTCATCGCCTTTTTGACAATATGTATTTGTAGTCATTTCAACTGTCATTTTTAATCATTTCTACCTTCCTGATTTCCTAAGTGTACCAAAAATCTTACAATTGTACCATGTTTGCCATCCCTGTCGTTGGTACAAGTTAGAAGAGCTTTAATAACAACAACGTCTACTTCTTGTTTAATTCTTCTATTTAGTACTCTTCTCTAATCTTCATCATTGCAAATTTTTGCTCAGCATATTAGTTCGTGAGTAAACTTCAAACGAAACGGATATTCGTACGGCAATTGTGTTTTTTAATTTAAAGAAATTGTGTATTAAAATAAAAAATAAAATTTTTACTTAATGTAGCCTTAAATAAAATTCTTTTAAATGAATTCATTAAATTTAATAATAATTTAGTTGCATCTGCGTGCCGATCAATGATTTTACATTTTCACACATTTCGTGTATTTCTTTTTCTTGTTTTATCAAAAAAAATGTGTGATTTTACATTTCTTTATAGTTTGTGTGCTCGTTTTTTTTTTTGTAGTTTAAAACGTCGTGGCTTAGTTGTTATCGGTTAGTGCTCGTTGGTACAAGTTAGAAAAGCTTTTATAACAACAACTTCTACTCTTATTTATAACTCCTCCTTAATACTTCTCTTTCCTTTTAATCATTGCAATTTTTCGCGGAGCTATTTAGTTTGTTAGAAAATGTTATACGCAATGGACATTCGATAATTAAATAATTAGTCGCGACTGCGTGTCTGTCGAAGATTTTACATTTCCCCATAGTTCGCGTGTTCGTATCTTTGTAGTTCAAAATTTTGTGGTTTTGTATTTAAAAGCTTTCACATTCCAAGTTTTATTAGATTGTGAGCAAATTTTATAAGTAACGGATGATCGGTTTATAAAAATGAGAATTCATATAATTTATAAAATTAATTATTTCTAAAAATCGCAAATTCTTTATAAAAAAAATTGATTAAATTTAATGAATCGGTTGTTCGTTCGGTAGATGTGTTAATCAATTAAATCTATATTTTGTGCTTAAATAAGAAAAAAAAATCTTTTTACATAAATATATAATAAAAGCGGATGTAATGAATAAATCCTTCAATTATTTCAAATATATTAGTAAAAAAAAGTAAAATTAATAGTTTGTGGCAAAATATGGAAAAAAAAAAATTAAAATAAAAAAGTAATAATAAAAAATCATATTAATTAAAATGTATATATATTTTATTATTCTGTAATTTTATTACGGTCGTGTGTCTAAAAATTGGTATTGTGTTTTTAGTGTTAAATATATTTGAGCATGTATTAATAAAATGTTCATAAAAGGTCTAATAAGTAAAATAAAATGCCTTTTAAAAATGGGGAAATAAATAAAAATGTCATATTTATAGCCAGTGCAAAAAAATATATATAAATATAATTAAATATGTGTGTTAAAAAAAAATCTTTTTAAATTTAATTCTTCCTCTATACACTAACTAAGCGGATAAGTAAAAAATGTAAGTACATTTTATGATTTTATTTTTATATTTTTTACGTTGTGGTGTAATGGTTAGCGCGTTGGACTTTTACACAGAAGGTCCCGGGTTCGATCCCCGGTGCCGGCAACATCAAAAATAATATGTATGAGTTTTTTCTATCCCTCATACGTATCGCAATGTCCACCTTCGGTGTTCCCATAGCAATTAACCCCACCGAAGTAAAATAATGAATCAGGGCTATGAACCAAAAAGCTTCAATAAGTTCGCCAACTCTCCATCAGGTGGCGAGCAACAACTGTTCTAAGACTTATCATCTCGCGCAATTACAGTGTTGCCATGTCTGAAGCCCTTCATCTTTCCCCACCCCCCAAAAAAAAAACTTATATTGAGAACATAAAGCTTTTGTTGCCAAAGATCTTTCCCTTAAATGCTTGCCAGATACTTGTTTTATTATTCCCAAACTAATCATAAAATATGCCCATTAAGTCTGATATAAATATATCTCATTTGATAAGTTCCCATCTACATACAGTGGCGGACAAAATTATTCACACAGCAGCAAACTTTATTTTTTTATCTTTTATATTTTTAAAATGAAACCCACTAGCCGGTATGGTATTCAACAAAATTGTTTATTAACTTATAAATTATTAAAATACAACAAAAAACTTATTCTTAGTATGTTATGTTATAAGAAAAAACTAAATATGTAATTCAAAGTATTATATTAGGCGGACAAAATTATTCACACAGCTTCAAATGTTTGTACAAAAAATAAAATTTCACATGATTTAATACTTTGTGGAGTAGCCTTTCATTGCTATGACTTCGTTTAATCTTCTTGACATTGAATGGACCAATTTCTTCGTAACACCTTTTTTTTAATTTTTAATTTTTTTTTTAATACAACATGCTTAGTGTTAGTTTTTTGTTGTATTTAAATTATTAATAAGTTAATAAACAATTTTTTTGAATGCCTTATACGGCTAATAGCTTTCATTTTAAAAATATAAAAGATTTAAAATAAATTTTGCTGCTGTGTGAATGCTTTTGTCCGGCACTGTATATCTAATTATATCAAATCAGATGTAATTTTATTCAATTTTATCCGTAATTTGTCCATATCCGGGATATAAATATATCCTTTTGTGACTTGAAGTTGTGCTTAAAAGTATTTAAGTTTAAGTTTCTAGAAATCAAAAATTTTAACGACCCAAACTTTTTTAAATAAACCATAACTAAATGTTTAAAAATTACCAAAAAACAAAATTGTGTGTTTTAAAAACATGTAATTTATTTTAAATTATATAAAATAAATCACTTGAAAATTATATGTACTAAAGTCGTAAATTAATTTGATATCCAGGGTAAAAGTGTTAATATGAGGTTTAATATAAGTATATCTCATTTGATAAGTCCCCATGTATAAACATATACAAATTGGTCCAAAAAATGGGTCATCTACTAGTATATAATTATATCAAATTAGATATTATTTGATACAATTTTATCCGAGATTTGGCCGTATCCGAGACAATACATTATATCTTATTGGATATAAATATATCTGATTTTATATAATATTAGCCGATAGTATGCTTTTTGTGACTTGAAGTTATCCTTAAAAGTATTTAGTTGAAATAAAAAAGTTTAGAAATCAACAAATTTAAAGACCCAACATGAAATGTTTAAAAATTAACAAGAAAAAATTTTGTGTTTTAAAAATTTACAATTATATAAAATAAATCTCTTCAAAATGATATTGTTATAAAAATAGTATGGCTCTACACTAAGAAAATTATTGCAAATGACAGTTAAAATAACTGCATTTGAAGTTGAAAAAGTGTACACTACATTTGCATTTAAATCAACAGCAATGTGTAGTTATGTTAACTGTTAAAAATTAACTGGCGAATGTAGTAAAAACAACTACAAATGCAGTTAAAACAACATTACCAGCATTTAAAAAAAATATTAATAAAAAAAACTTTTTTTGGTAAATATTCAGACTCAGATTTTATTATTTAATAAAATTAACAAACACACTATACTATTAATTGAAAAAATAGGGAAATATTTGTTTTCTGCAAAATATAGTCATTTTGTTGAAATTTAATTTTTTTTTTAAATCAAAAAAGATTTTAGAAATCAAACCATTTTACGACGAAAGCACTTTACATGTAAATTCCAATTTAATATCATTAATTATTTCCAAAAATCTTTAACTATCCCTTATTTTTAAAAATTTTAATAAAATCGTGTTATTTTTATATTCTTTTTTGTGACAATTTTGCCGTTTTTGTGCCATTTTGTCCAACAAATGTAATTATTTTGTGCCACTTTAAACTTGTGCTGCTTATAAATGATTTAGAAAAATATAATAAAACGTAAATAAGTAAAGTGATATTTTTGTAAAAGTAGTTTCCCAACAGTGGAGATTGTGAAAATAACATCAAGTTAAGAATATTTACCAAAATTTTGTTTTTTTGTTAGCCGTATTCATGTATCGATGTATATAGTGTACGAATCGTATTTTTAACACATTAGTGTCATAAATGTTTTACCAACACTGGAAAGTTTATTTTACAATTTGTTTTTTATTTCTACACAGAAAAAATTATGGGCCAAAAATATCTAATTAATCGATTGTTTGAATATCAATGGCAATTTAAGCAATTTTTTTAATTGATTCAATTAAAAAATTTATTGAATTTTCTAATATATCCATATAATGTTGACAACATGTAAACAAATTTTTTGAAAATTTGGCAAACTATTTTTTTTTTTTATTTTATTTAGATTAAATAACACTGTGTGTAATTTTTTAAGTCATGGCAAAATAACCACATACGGACACCACTACGTGATAAAAGACTAAAAAAAAAAGACCCGTGTCTCCCAATTTTTCCCAAAGTCATGCACTTTTTCTTTTATGGGCCGCCAAAGATTTGGGGCCTCGGTATCATTTTCGCAAAAAAGTGATCATTTTCTCGGGCTCATATCTTGCAAACTTTGCCTCTTTGAGGCAAAGTTATAGCTCTTGTCATAAAGAACAAAAATTGCGAACATATAATATCAAAAAAACTTCACCTTCCAGATCAAAATCGCAAAAAACTTAAAAAAATTCGATTTTTTTTTACCTTTTTTCCCGTGTTCAGGTCCATAGGTAGCAAACCGTTCAAAATTCAAGGAAACAATCAACTACAAAAATTTACCTAAGATCTCAATAAACAAATTTCTAGAA
Organism: Delia radicum; assembly: GCA_021234595.1. NCBI lineage: Eukaryota > Metazoa > Arthropoda > Insecta > Diptera > Anthomyiidae > Delia > Delia radicum. The sequence goes on from CM037852.1 coordinate 90,999,820, forward strand.
CATATAAACTTCCTAGAGATGATTCTTAACACTGTTTAGGTAGCGCGCAAAAGTGAAAAATTTGCCGAAAATTTTTTAATTTTATTTTTTTTACCTTTTTGCTCCTGTTCAGGTGCATAGGTAGCAAACCGTTCAAAATTCAAGGAAACAATCAACTACAAAAATTTACCTAAGATCTCAATAAACAAATTTCTAGAACATATAAACTTCCTAGAGATGATTCTTAACACTGTATAGGTAGCGCTTAGGTAGCCGCAAAAGTGAAAAAAGTGACGCGGTGAAAGTTATATAAAGTGCTACAACATAATTCGTACACAACAGTGGCAACTGACAGTTTCAGTATGCAGTGTGAAAAAATTGATTTATTTTGCTACGTTTGCGGTCATCAAACCAGAAAAAAAACATCTACAAGATTTCAAAAGGAAAATAATCTTTTAACTAGTGAATTCAAAAGAGCATATACATTGTTTTTCGACGAAGTGGACTTGACCGGTGAAAATTACACACCTAATACAGTGTGTCGCCAATGTTATAACAATCTCATGGCATGGTTGAGTGGAGGCAGAGGTACTATGAAGTATTGTAAGCCGGTAAACTGGATTAATCGCCCAGGTGATCATGATGCAACCAGTTGCTATGCATGCGTAAATTACACATGTCGTCTAAATCGACATGCTGAGAAGAACAAAATTTATAAAGCAACTGCAACAGCCACACTACCAGTACTTGCACCTGAAAATTTTGTATCACCAAGGCCGCCAACTCCAACTGAACGGTTTGCAAGATATGAGCCTGAGAAAATGATCACTTTTTTGCGGAAATGATACCGAGGCCCCAAATCTTTGGCGGCCCATAAAAAAAAGTGCATGACTTTGGGAAAAATTGGGAGACACGGGTCTTTTTTTTAGTCTTTTATCACGTAGTGGTGTCCGTATATGGTTATTTTTTTTCGTGTTGCACTGTGTTATTGACAAAAACCAAAAAAGTCAAGGTGAAAAATGAAGATTGCGAAATTTTAAGTTAAATATTTTTTAACTATAAGAGCTACACTGATAATAAGCCATGCGTAAAAATACAAATAAATGTCAAAATAACCAAAAAACTTGTAAAATAAACGAAAATTTGTTCATTTTGCAAAAGATTTTGTTGTTTTGCCATTTTTTTCGTATTATTGTCAAAACTACAAAAAATTTTGTAAAATGTACAAATTTTCGTTTATTTTACAAAATAATTGGTTATTTTGACATTTTTTTCGTAATTTTACGCATGAATTATTATCAGTGTATGGAACTTAAAGCATAGTTTTTCTTTATCTCATAAGCTAGATTACAAAAAGTCTTAAAAATGGTAAATTGGTTCACATTTGTAAAAGCTATACCCCATACAGCTTTTATATACCCGACTTGGTCAATTTTTATATCCTCTGTTAAAACAGGTTGGCTATAGAAACAATTTTCTTAAAGGCAAAGTTCCCCCCTTCACAATTCTTGTAAACACTTTTTCCTAATTGGATCAGTAGTTTAGATAATCAATAATTATTAAATTTTTTATTTGTGTTTGGAACCAATGTGTGGGTTGGCTGGGAGTTGAGTTTATCAAATAAATATAAATTTTATTTTTTTTGTAGTAGAAATTCGTCACCGGATATGTCCATTAGGCTACGTTATTGCTACACACAGAGAAAAATTTAGCTAATTGCCAACTGAAATTCGGTTATTACGGCTCACATTCGGCTAATACGAATTTCAGTCTGTTGGCACAACTTGTTATTAGTTTTATCAACACAGTTCGATTAATTCAACTAAATTTTAGTTGCAACATACAAAATATTCAGAAATCAAATATAAATATGGTTGTACTAAATGAATTTATAAGTTGTTACCATTAAAATACACTTTTCAATTCGATTGGCACTTTATTTCTCTGTGTGTATAAATAAAAAAATTAAATTAATTAAAGAAGGATAATTTAAATAATTTTTTATAAAAATATTATCAATGTGTAGCTTAATATACTCTTTTATATAATCTTTATTATAGTGCATTAATTGGTTGAAGAAAGCGGGAGTCGTTATAGAATTCATTTATTAAAGTCGAGCAATAAATACTATGAACATTCATCACGTTTATCTCGCTTGCGATGTTGTTAGTTGTATTTTTGTTGATACAAATGTTGTTGCTGTTGTTGTTGGGTATGCTGTTGTTTTGGATGAATATGTTGTTGTGCATGTTGGTATGGGTGGTGTGATTGTTGTTGTTAATGATGTTAGCGTTGTTGTCATTGACGTCGTTGGTGTTGTTAACCGTATAACTGTTGTTGTTGTTGTGTATGTCATTGTTGTTTGTTGACCCGTTGCTGTGGACGTGATTGTTGCTTATAACGTTGGCATTGTTGACGTGAGTGAGATGGTTGTTGTTGGTGTTGTTGACGTTAACGTTGTTCTCGTTGATGATGTTGGTATTGTTGAATGTATAGTTGTTGGTGTTGCTGGCTGCATAATTGTTATTGTTGATGGCATTATTGTTTTTTGGAACGTTGCTGTGGGCAAAATTTATATTATTTGCATGGTTGGTGATGCTATTGTCATGGTTGGTGATACTATTCATATTAAAGTTGGATCTAGTGTGATTATAGTTAACGCTAATATTATTGTTATTGCCGTTATTGTTACTAGTGGTGAGAATGTTGGTGTTGACATTGTTGCGAGTAACATTGTTGCGAGTAACATTGTTGCGTGTAACATTGTTGCTTGCGAAGGTGTTGGTTAAAGCGTTGTTGTTGATATGGTGGCTGTTGTTGATTTGATTGTTGTTGTAGATTTGGCTGTTGTTGTTGCTAGTAACGCGGTTGTTGTGGTTGACGTTATTGTTGACCAGGTTGATATTGTTGATGTTGCCAGTAATGTTGTTGGGTACTAAGTTGTTGTTGTAATTATTTTTACGTAGTTGGCTTTTCCATAGGATTTTAAGGATTTGATTTTGGGTTTGTTGAATTGAACCACGGTATGTTGAGCTTCCCCAAGCAGTAATACCGTGTCGAATATACGATTCTGTCAAAGAAAAATATGCTTGCTTTAAGACCTCAAAAGGAGCGCAATAACTTAGGTGGTACAAGCTATAGGCAGTTTTCCTCAGTTTTTTTCGAAGGTTTTGTATGTGCGTCAGCCATTTAAAGTTCTGGTCGACATATATACCTGGTTGGTTGGTTGGTTTAAGTGGCAGCTCACGCTACTCGTGAGCATCAAGTAGAGTCAAAAAGCGACTCCGTTTTGAAGAGACCACACTACCCGTAAGGAACTGGTATCCGGAGTACTAGACCCACCCCGTTCGGTTAAGATAACGTATGAGATCACCGAATCCCACACGTGATATTACCGAGAGGTCATCCAGTATATGGTCACCCAAGATCCGGAGTCGAATATTCTGCAGCGCCGGACAATCGCAGAGAAGATGCTCCACAGTCTCCTCCTCGCCCGGTATGCCGCAGCTGCGACAATGCGAACCGCGTACAATCCCAAGTCTAATGCCATGCCTACCAATCAGCCAGTGACCGGTCAGAACAGCCGTCAGCCTCGAGACATCCCTCCTGCTCCTGCTCAGGAGAGAGTTTGTACGCACTAGGTCGTAGTTGGGCCACGTAAGTCTCGCGGTCCTACAGGTATCCAAATTATGCCACCTGTCTCCCGCCCTGCGAAAGTAGTGCTGGAAAATTTCCCCCTTAACAGTCCCCAGCGGTGCAGCGACTGACACCGATGTGGAGACGTTTAAGGCAGATCCTGCCCTTGCCAATTCGTCTGCCCTTTCATTACCGTAGAGGTCTCTGTGGCCGGGGACCCAAACTAGAGTAACTTGGGATAGACAGCTTAGCCTGGACAGTTCCTCCCTGCACTGACCAACGAGAGCAGAGGATGTGACGTACGAGCTCAGGGACATTAAAGCCGCTTGGCTATCGGCGAAGATGCCCACTGTCCCTCGAGCCCCCCTTTCAGACAGGAGTCTGCAGGCTTCCCTGATAGCCAGAATTTCCGCCTGGAAAACAGTAGCATGATCAGGTAGCCTGAAAGAACACCGCAAGTTACACTCACCCGAGAAGACCCCGGAGCCTACACCACAACTCATCTTTGAGCCGTCGGTATATACCCTGATGTCAAAACCAAAAGTTGGATCCCCCATATCCCACTCCCGCCTGGAGGGAAAGCTAACCCGAAAAGGTCGGCAGAAATCCAATCTAGGAGTAACATAGTCGGACTCAAATCCCACACGTGGGTGAAGTCCATCAAGAAGCCTAGCATGTCCATAGGTCCTGGACTTCCAGGAACCCGTTGCAGCAAGCCGCGCTGCGCTGCTAGAAGTAACCGCCATTATATGCAAATCAACAGGGATAATGTGAAGCATTACATTGAGAGCCTCCGAGGGGCAAGTTCTTATCGCGCCCGTGACCCCAATGCAAGCAGAGCGCTGCACCCTATACAGACGATCCGTGACCACCCTCTTAGTGGTCGCAGTCCACCACACGATAGAGCCATATGTCAGTATTGGACGCACAATAGCCATGTACATCCACAGCGCCATTTTCGGACTCAAACCCCACCTTGAACGAAACATCCTCCTACAGGAGTAGAAGGCTACCGTTGCCTTCCTGACCCTGTGCTCGGTGTTAAGTCGCCATGATAGTTTAGAGTCCAAGATGATACCCAGATATTTCGCATGATCAGAGAGGGTGAGCTCACAGCCTTGCAGCCTATATATTTGTATGTACCTAGATATTTGTATGTATTTACCAACTCTATATTTATATTGCATGTGTTACTGTTGCATTGGTTATTATTTGTATTATGCAGACAATTGAAGTCGTGAAATTTTACATCGATGTTAACATATCTGAAATGTGGTGCTTTTATATGCATGATTTTGGTTTTTGAGGCATTTATAACAAGTCCATTATCGTGACACCATTTTGTTACTACGTCCAGTTGATCTTGCATGATTGCAACAGCGGTTTTGACATCTTTATGCGTCACCCCAACTGCTGTATCATCAGCGTATGCATATGTTGTGCTTTTTTCAGCATTTTTAACATGTCATTTGCGTAAATTAAATAAAGAATGGGTCCAAGTTTGGAACCCTGTGGTACACCGTAGTTTGAAGGTATGTTATTGCTTAGAGTATCGTTGACTTTGACGCAGTATGACCTTAGCTCCAGATAGTTTCTAAACCAATCCAAACATATACCTCTTATTCCATTTCTTTCTAATATATTGAGAAGATTATGATGTGAGAGTGTGTCAAACGCTTTACTGAAGTCTATAAATAAAACTAGACAGTGAATGTGTTCGCTCAAGCATTTGTTTATGTAGTTGGAAAAGTTTCCGAGGAGCATATTTATATTTTTTCTTTTTTGGAAACCAAACTGACTCTCATGTATGATTTTATATCTTTGCAGGAAATCGGTTAGCCTTCTGACTATGATTTCTTCCAATACTTTTTCGATAACTGATAAAATTGCTATTGGTCTGTAGTTGCTACAGTCATTTTTCGTACCGCTTTTATAAATGGGTCGTATGAGTGACGTTTTAAGTAATTCGGGTATATTTGCGTTAAATATACTCGAGTTGACGGAATAAAGTGTTGATAAAAATATAAAAGACAATACTGTAATTCACATTTCAAGTGCTAACACGCTATCGTTGTAATATAACACGATTTACAACACTTTTCAATGGTTTAAACTTCCAAAGTCATAATATTTTAAAACGATGGCACTTTTAAATTGTTAATAACTTCTACATAATTCTTTAAACAACATTTCAGTAGCTCAATTTGTAAAACCTAAATTCTTTTTAAAAATTTGGAAATTCTTTAACAACGTTATTTTCTTTAATTCTTAAATTTGGACATTCATTAACGAATTAAAATTTATGATCAAATTCAAATCGCTTTATATTTGATGACATACAGTGAGATAGTTCTCTGCATATTATCAATGTATTTTTGCATTAATCTATAAATGTCACTGGAACTAGTCCATTAAAACTTTTTATTAAATTAATGCAGTTTTTAAAACTTTTTATTAAATTAATGCAGTTTTTTATATCATTTAAGGAAACATTTTATTTTATTTGTTAAAAATTTAAAGAATAAGTTTCATTAAAAACAGTTTCATTAAAACTATGAAGCTTTTTTATAAATTTAAGAAATTTTTCATTCACATTGTGAAGAAAACATCATCAGTTTGGTAAAAAATTTCATTAAAACTCGTTCAAGAAATACCCTCTTCGTAACAATAGATTCTGAAATTTTTGATTATTTCATATTTTTCATTTTGGGTTCAGTTTTGATATTTCTAAATGCAAATTATTTTTATACAAAAATAGTTTATTACTGTTTGTTTTTCCATTTTCAAATATAAATTTTGAACGTCAATAATTTCACTTTGGGACACCTTATTTATACTATTGGCCTATTTTTTAAACACCGGATTTATTTCAAAACTTATTTAGTATCTTTTAAAGTTGTATTTATTCGAGGTCTGTTTGTTTCACAAAAAATGCCATTCTTTTTTTAATTTAATTTTATTTTTTGTTTTAACGAAATAATAAAAATCGAAAAATAGATCCGGTGGCAAATAAATATGTTTTGCTGACATATTAAACTTTTGTCAAAAATTCGTCAATTTGGAAGCAAAAATCGTCCCATCGTCATTTAGTTATTTTGCGTACCAAAAATCCTTAAAATGACGATAAATCGTCAAACCTGGCAACAATGGTCGTATTGTTGTTGTTCACCATTTTTATTTACTAGTAGAACTTCTCATTTTATAGTAGTTGCTCATTTATTTACTATACAAAACAGATAGTTTAAAATTAAATGATTCGTCGAGATTGAGTGTCGGTCGGTGATTAACAATTTGCTATAGTTCGTGTGTTCGTTGTTTTTTTTTTGTAATTCAACAGGTTGTGGTTTTGCTTCTGACAATTTTTTATTAGTGCTTGTTGTTACAAGTTAGAAAAGCTTTAATAACAACACCATCTACATTCTTGTTTAGTACTCCTATTTGGTACATTCCGTTTCATTTGCGCATTGCAATTTTCAGATCAGCTTATTAGTTTGTGATCAAATTTTATACGAAACGGTTGTGCATTCAGTAATTGTGTGTCTAAACATAACAAATTGTGTATTAAAATAAAGAGAAAAATTCATAGTTTTTAGATAACGCGGCCTTAAATAAAGTTAAAATCGCTAATTTGAATGATAATTTAATTTCATCAGCTTGCCGGTCGATGATTTTGTATTTCTACATATTTCGTAAGTTTATTTTATTGACGTCGTGTGATTTTGAATTTCCTTGTAGTATGTGTTTGTGTTTTTGTAGCTGAAAAAGTCGTGTTTTTTTTCTTCTGTTATTGCATTAACAGTTTTATTTTTCTCTTTTTTCTTAATCTCCTTGCAATTTGAGAGCAAATTCTATACGAAATATATGTTCGGTAATGAAATAATTCGTCGCGAATGCATGTCTGTCGGTAATTTTACATTTCTCCATAGTACGTGTGTTCGTTTCTTTGTAGTTCAAAAGGTTGTGGTTTTGGTTTGGACATCTTTTGTTATTTCTCATTGGTGCAGGCAAAAGCTTTAAAAACAGCAACATTTAAGGTTGCCAATTTAGCCATTTTCCGTCTAAATCTAGCAATTTTATTTTTATCTAGCCATAAGAAAATGGATAGATTATATCTAGCCGAAAGATTTAGCCATAACATTTTTCGCTAGCCATTTTTCCCCCACACGCTTGAGAGGTAATTTCATACAAAAGTGCTTAAATTTCTACAGTTTTCAAAAAACTTTTTAAAAAAATTTTAAAATTTTGACTTGTAATTTTTTTTCACATGAATTTTTAAATGCAATTTAAAACTATATTTTTTTTTTATAAAATTTTATTGAAAATATTGTAAAATTAGGAAAACATTAAAATTTTTTATGTTAAAACTCATTGTTATTTATACTTACATGCAAATTCTTGAGTTTTAGTATAATTTTCTGAATTTAGCCATTTCTAGCCATTTTTGCTCCGCAATCTAGACATTTTTCCACTTCATGAGTTTGCAACGAGTTTGTTAAGTTCTATCCTCTTCCTTAATGCAATTTTTCGCTCATCTTATCAATAAATGCAAAAATCAACAACTTGCATGTACAATATTTAAATCTAGACATTCAAATAATATTTAACTGATGTTTCAAAATTTCAATAAATAATTTCAATTCCAAATTTTCGTTTTACACCAATACTTGACTTAAGGCAGTTAAGCCAACTATGTTTAGCCTTAGATTACAAATATTTTCTAAATTTAAAATAAAAAATAACGATTTCAATAAAAAGCTAAAGTTTGTTTGGTTTCACAAAGTTTATAAAACTTTTTTTTTATGAAATAATGAAGCTCTATGAAATATTTGTCGTAAATTTGTATGAAACGTTTCATTATAATTATGAAAACTTTATAAATATGATAAATAATTTATGAAAAACGATTTATGAAACAATATAATCAATATGATGAAACTTTTTTTCTGATGTGGTCATTTTATTTCTTTTTGCTTATGAACTTCATGAGTTCACTTCACTTCATGAGTTTGCAACGAGTTTGTTAAGTTCTATCCTCTTCATTAATGCAATTTTTCGCTCATCTTATCAATAAATGCAAAAATCAACAACTTGCATGTACAATATTTAAATCTAGACATTCAAATAATATTTAACTGATGTTTTAAAATTTTAATAAATAATTTCAATTCCAAATTTTCGTTTTACACCAATACCTGACTTAAGGCAGTTAAGCCAACTATGTTTAGCCTTAAATTACAAATATTTTCTAAATTTAAAATAAAAAATAACGATTTCAATAAAAAGCTAAAGTTTGTTTGGTTTCACAAAGTTTATAAAACATTTTTTATGAAATAATGAAGCTCTATGAAATATTTGTCGTAAATTTGTATGAAACGTTTCATTATAATTATGAAAACTTTATAAATATGATAAATAATTTATGAAAAACGATTTATGAAACAATATAATCAATATGATGAAACTTTTTTTCTGATGTGGTCATTTTATTTCTTTTTGCTTATGAACTATATTGATGAAATTGTTACATTGGACGAAAATTGATGAAACGCATTCCTGGTTTTCTCTGGGTGTAAAAGATTGTATTGCTTTTAAATGGATGAACAAAAAAATTTCACTTTCCAAGTAAAAAAGTTTTTATATATTCAGATACAACTTTATACAATTAAATGTTAATATAAATATTTATCTTACAGCATAAATATTCGTATCTAATTGTATATAGTTTTCTGGTGCTTAAGAAATTTGTATATGTGGGTATATATGGCAATATATAATTTTATTTTGTCCTGTATATAATTGTACTTTAAATGCGTAATTATGTATTACTACATATACAATATATAGTTATATATGGGCTCGCTTATAGTTTAACATAAATGTTCATATAATTATATGAAACTGAACCAAAAATAAAAAGATTTGTTTTATAATTTTTCATAAAGCCATATATTGTTCCATACAAAAATATGTAGACATTTATAAGCCCCCACGCTTTGAATATTTTTTAATAATCTCAGATTTGATTATATATGGTCCATTATAAAGCCAAATTTATTTATATGTGTAGCCATATCAACATTATTTTCAACATTATTTTAGATATTACATAATATATATATTACATGACATGTATTCAACACAAAATATGTTAAATAACTGCATACATTATTACTAGAGATGTCACGAATATTCTCTATTCGTCATGTTTGCATGTTTTGGGCATTTGGCCGAATAGCGAATTATAGCACTATTCGGTAGATTTATTTGGTTAAAAGAAAATAGCTTAAAAAGCTGCATTTTTTATCTAAAAAATTGAGAAAAATCTAGTTTTTCATAAAACTTTTCTCTTTAAAATCTCAAACACGGCTAGTTCCGTTTCGGTTCCGTTTAATTTCGTCTATATCTAAAGTACAGTTTACTTTTTTTTTATCAAATTTTTATGAAAATGTAGGTAAGAAATATGTGGCAAAGATTCGGTATTCGAATACACTATTTCTGGCACATCTACACTCAGGGAACTTCTGCTTTAAAAATATGTAGTTGTTTGGGTTGTAATACAGTTTCATTATTTTTAATGTAAATGTAAGTCATTTGTAGAACAAATAAAATTTTTAACTAACATAGTAGTTCATTTAAAAAAACAACTCACATCAAATGACTGTTTTATGATTTTACATTCATTTTTTACAGTTGTTTTTTGTTATTTAAAAAATAAAAAAAAAATTTTTGGTTTTTTTTTTTACTACCATGTGGTTCATTTTTACTACAATGTTAGTCATTTTTTGAACATTAAAAAACAAATGACAATGTTAGTTGAATTTAATGAAATGTAAGTCGTCCTTTTTTTAAATGAAATTTCATTTGTTTTTGACTGCAATTGCAGTCGTCTTTACCAACATAATTTCCTAAGTGTAGTCATCACACAAACGAGGTATAATTAAAAATAGACGTTTCAAAGTACATATAATCATTTTTAAAAATTTATGAAGTTATATAAAATTTTATACAATTGTTGAGAAAAACTTGGAAATGTTTATCAACTCTTCGAAGTTCTTCCATTATAGATCTCCACGCATAAATAACTGCTTCTTTTAGATTAAAAACTCTGTTCATATTGACGGTTTTCTGTGTAAACTCGCACTGCATAAATAAAGACATTAATTAAAATTCCGAAATTTTAAATTCTATTTAAACAATTTCATTCAAAATTAAGAACAACTCAAATAATATTCAATTAATTTTTCAGAATTTTAAATAATTTCTTATCATAGATTTTGAGTTTTCAAAAAATTTAAATGCAAATGATTTCGATATATATTTATATCTATGTACCTATATACCTATAAAAAAGAAAATTATTTTCACAAACTTATTTTCACGACTTAAGGTCATTTAATAAAATTAAAATCGATTGTTAACATTTTTATTATTTATTTATTCTCCTCTTCAATATTTCGACAAACGTCGTAGGTCATTTTCAAGAAATTTTTTGATAATAAATAACACAACAAAAACAATTTCGTTATTCACTGTTTAAAAACTTTTACTCTTCATCATATTCAGGAAAACTTCATAAATGTGATGAATAATTTATGACGATCGATTTATGAAATAATTTTCTCAATATAGAAAAACTTTTTTCCCCGAGTGGAGTCTACATTTTTGTGTGGGCAGCTGGAAATCTAGAGGCAAATCCTTTGGAACATGTCTGTGTATGATTTAAAATAGTAAATATGTAACCAAGTGTCGCGACTTTCTTGTAACATTCATAAACAAAAAATTTTGTTCCCAAATTCATCATTTAAGACATAACTGTTATAACCAATATCGAGAAAAATTCTGAAATAATAATTTTTCTAGAATTTTTGAAAACTGTTTTCTGGATAACAGTTATAAATAACCAATTAGTTTTTGGTCTTCGATAACCATAATATTTTTTTTGTTTTGTTTTGGTCTTCCATAACCATTATAATATACTTTTATCATTTTTGGTATTCTATTGCCATTATAAAAGATTTTTATTTTTTGTGGTGCGCCCCGGTAGGCTAGTTGGTAGCGTGCTGGCTTATCAGTGCGGGGGTCGTGGGTTCGATTCCCACCAGAGGCACTGGTCTGTTTTCGCTACAACGCGCCAAAGGCCATAGCAGCTAGTGCTCGGTTAGGGTAATAGTATATAATTTGTAATTATATAATTATTAATTAATAAAAAAAAAAAAAAAATATTTTTTGTGTTTTTCTGTAACCATTATGAAAGCATTTTTTTTTCTGTCTTCTATAATCATTATGAGTAACCAAAAAGTTTTTTGGCCGCATGGAAAATAAATACATAGACACAAAAAAAAAAAAATCATAATGCTTTCAGAAGACCGAAAAAATAAAAATCATTTATAACGATAATTGAAGACCAAAAATCATAAAAATATTTTGTATTGGTTATCAAAGACCCAAAAAATATGAATATTTCATAATGGCCAAAAAAATAATAGTCTTTTATGACGTTTATGGCAGGACTACAATTTTTTGGGTGATTTATAATTGTTATTACAGGACAGATTTTTTTTAGTTATTTTTTCTATAACCTATTGCATATTTAAAAAACAGTTATTTCGGGTCCCTGGTTGGGAGTAGTGTGCATATCCAAACATGTTTTATAATGTTATTAAAAATATTGCAAAAAAATACCTTGTTATGTGACCAAAAACGCCATTTTCAGGACATATTTGGAAGATTTGAGTTTACAACATTTTTACTTAAGATAATTTAAAAAAAGCATTTCGAATTAAGGAAAAGTAATGACAATTACTTAAAAAAAACTTTAAAATATTATTAACTTATTGGAAAAAACTAAAACTTAGAGCATAGTTTTTCTTTATCTCATAAGCTAGATTACAAAAAGTCTAAAACAATGTTAAATTGGTTCACATTTGTAAAAGCTATACCCCATAAAGCTTTTATATACCCGAGATGGTCAATTTTGATACCATTTGTTAAAACAGGTTGGCTATAGAAATAATTTTTTAAAGGCAAAGTCCCATCCAGAATTACTATTTTTTGTGTTTGGCACCACTGTGTGGTTGTCCGGGAGTTGAGTTTATCACATAAATCTAAATTTTCTTTTTTTTTGTAGTAGAAATTCGTGACCTATTATTGCCAGTAAGCTCGGTTATTTTAAAGAAATTAAAAAAATTAAAGAAGGATAATTTAACTAATTTTCATAAAAATATTACCAATGTGTAGCTTAATATATTAGTTACAGTGAAATCTCCCGTGGGCGGACACCGACCGTCACAGTAGTTTTGTCCGTTAACGGGAGGTGTCCGCCCACGGGATAGTTGAGTTAAAATGGTCAGGATTTATCTTCTATTAAATACGCTATTATGACTGTATGTATTTTTAAAAAAGAACTGGTGAATTGTATCCTGCTCATAGTTCGTTTGTCTCCATTTTTGTACATTTCCTCAAAATTGTTTTCTAAATTATTTAATTTTTCGTATGCCACAAAATCATTTAAAGCGAATTTTTTCAAACGTGCTATTTGTGTTAGGGCTTTATCGAACGATTTTATTTTATCGATTTCTTTCTCTACAACATCCTCTTCTGAATCACTTGATATTATTTCTGAAGGATTTGTATTATCGAAGTTTATTACAATATCGTCATTTTCAGTGTATGCAATGTTATCGATATTTAAAAATTCTTCAAAAGTTTCTGAAATTCTTTGAAAATTCAATAGAGTTGCTAATTTCACATCATCTTCTGGATCAAATTCGTCGGCAGTTTGGTTCTGATATATGAATCCGGCTTTGCGAAAACAGTTCTTTATTGTAGTAGGTTCAACTTTATTCCAAGCTGTTTTTATAAAACAATATGCGTCCAACACGCTGATATTCTTTGATAGATCTGATACTGATTTGGCTGAGCTTATTTTTGAGACTACGTTATTCAAAATCAAGCGTCTGTAGTTAACTTTAAAACTTTGAATTATGCCTTGGTCCAGAGGTTGACAAACCGAAGTTGTATTTGCTGGCAAACAAGTTACTTTAATATTGGTTAGTGACAGGTCCTTAGGATGATATGCAGCATTGTCTAAAAATAAAAGAATTTCTCTATTGCTAGATCTCATTTTTTTATCCAATTGATGCAACCACTCGCTCATTATCTCTCTTGTCATCCATGCCTTTTTATTGGATTTCCAATCAACTGGTAATTTGGTAATTAAACTGCGAAACATCTTCAGGAGGAACATCCACTGCCTCTTCTGATATGCACTTAAAAGCAACATTGTGTCGCTTGCACTATTTTTGTAGCCACCCATTTGAAAAATCTTGATAACCTATATTCTCAGCTATTTCTTTGGCCTTTGCTTTTATAATTGGTCCTGAGATAGGCAAATTCCTGCTTCTGGCAATTGCAAACCAATTAAAACAAACCTTGTCGAGTTCGGAACCTTTTGTAGAAAGGCAGTTCTTTTTATAATTAATATTGATTCCAGATTGCCATCTAGATTTAAGATCTTCTTTATTTTTTAGAATGCTCGCAGACTGAGTTTTACCAATACCAAATTGGTTTGTTTCTTTACCTTTTTGCAATTCCACGCACTTAAAGGTTTTCTTGTTCATACATTTATTATTTTAATTTTTTCTTTAAGTGTAAGAAAATTTTGCCCAGTCATATTTCAAAAAAATTCTTCGATAAATTATTTTAACACCTTACTCAATCAACACTTACTCTTTAATGATGAGCACACTTAAAAAAGATAAAATAAAACTATGCAACACACAATCAGTGATATAAAAAAGGGGAATCCCACAATTTAATTTTTGTAACGCTCTTGTGGATTATTGTTGTAAACATAAATGTGAAATTTTGCAAGTTTATTTTTGTGTTTCGTTAAAAATTTTGTGTCTACCCACCCAACATTTTTTGAAAATTTTAATCATATTCGATTCTTTTATGATACTGCTACGCGACTAAAAAGCTGGAATATGCTCTCATTTTCTGATCATAAATGATACATTTGTCGGTAGAAAATGGTACCCTAGCCGCGACTCTTCTTGATGTCTCATTTATGATACTGTTTTTTTGTTAGTTTTGGGTCATTTTATAGTCTTTTTCGAATCGTTTTATGGTCATTTATGAGTCTTCTTCGAATAAGCTACGAGTCTTTTTTGAGTCACTTATCATTATGTTAAGGAGTCTTTTTAGAGCCACTTATCAGTCTGTTTGGGAGTCTTTTTTGAGTCCCTTATCAGTCTGTTTCGGAGTCTTTTTCTAGTCATTTGAAAATATACAGTGACTCACAGCTTATTTCGTGTGTTAAACATTAGAGAACATATTTGTTTATATTTTTAACATTAACTTAAATATTTATTCAAAATGGGTATTTTTTTAAAGATTTGATTTTTTTTTTAAGTTTTTTCTTGTAAATATAATAAAAAATAATATATCTTTAAAAAAATACCAATTTGGACTTAATATTTAAGTTAATGTTAAAAATAATAACAAATATGTTCTTAACAGTTTAACACACGAAATAAGCTGTGAGTCACTTTTTATTTTCTTAAAAGAAATAAATGAATAATATTCAATTTAAATTAAGATTTATTTTTAATAAAAAACTAATACATAAATACATACACTTCAATGAAACTTTTATAACTAGACAAATATCCAACTTGTTGACATTTACTCAAGAATACGCAAAAAAAAAAACAACAAACAAGCAGTGTTTAATCATCTCTCTGCTCCAAATACGATAGCAAAACAAACAAAACTAATCACATTTAAAACACCTGTATTATCTATTTGCGATCAAGCAGTTTTCAATCTTCTAGATGAGCAAATTGTGATCTTATATAACGAAAAAAACAATTACATTTTAAACACCTAGAAGATTGATTTGCGAGTGCTATATAATTTGTTGTTGCGTTTCAAAACAAGCACTTTTTTACTCATAAGCGCGAAACATTTTCGAGTCCCTTTTTAACCGTGTAAGTGATTAATCAGTTATTGATCACCAAAAGTTCTCGAAAAAGACTCGTTTTGGTGATTTATCAAAAAACAATCTTCCAATTGCTAGGCGGGTACTGTAGGTGTTTTACACAAAAAAGGTGTCCGCGTCCGGACATGGGAGTGTCCGTCTAGCAGAGTGTAATTTGTTCTAAAAACACTTGCAAAACAAAGGGACCAAGAAAAATGTCCGTTTAGCAGAGGTGACCGCCTGCGGGAGGTGTCCGTTAGTAGAGGTTTCACTGTATATCATTTTTGCTATAGTGCAGTGAAGGGCATCCTAACAATTTCCAACACCCACGAGGTTAGGCTAGAAAATGCTGCTTGCGCACCCTCTGCATACGTACACCGCAGCATCTTCGTGTGTCTAGCAATTATGAATATTTGGCTGTTGCTTTGCTCTCATTGTGTTAAAAAACCTCAGTCAATTGTTGGTAAACACTTGTTGAAGCGAGATCACGCTACGAAACAAAAAAAAATATTGGTCGTTTTTTTATAGACTCTCTGCTCTTTTTTTTTGTCAAAAAGGGCGTGGTGTTGTTGTTGTTCACCATTTTTATTTGTTGCACATTTAGCTATTAAAGAAAAGAGCCGTTCGGTAGTTTAACATTAAATGATTTGTCGCGATTGAGTGTCAGTTGGTTAATAACGATTTTTTATAGTTCGTGTGTTCGTTGTTTTTTTTTTGGAGTTCAACAGGTTGTGGTTTTGTTTCTGACATTTTTTGTTAGTTCTTGTTCCAGCAACCACTAACAAAAAATATTAG